>KK119566.1:85417-103671 GCA_000611955.2 Stegodyphus mimosarum
TTGAGTTTTATGTTCATCTTCACGATTCAATTTCTTTCAATGCCGCTTTTCTCTGTTTAGAATAAGGAATACGCGCGAGCTTGAAAGCTTAGCCTTGCTTTCGGCTATTTGAAAGAAACAAACAGATGCCATTCATTCAATGAATCATCGAAGGTTCTGCATTTTATTTCCTTCTAATTGGGTGATGGTACACTTTGCTGAAAAGCAGAAAAAAAAAATTAATTAACCCTGGAAAGGGATGCTTGTAATGTTATGAACTGATTAACAACAGCATCCAAGAAGTAGATTTAGTCACCAGAGCAAAACTAAGAACACTATGGAAAACTAAAGCGACCGATCTAAGCCTTCTTTCGTGTATTTTATTGTCCTAGGGTTTACTTTAGAAGACCAGTACAGCGCCCTTCGATATACATTTCTGTTTTATTCACGTCTATCTAAAATTTTGAATTTGCAATTTCTTATCTGTTTCTGATCACTTAGTGTGTGGCTGGTAGGTAAGCATACGTTATCCGCATGTCGTCTTTTATACTTCGCTAGAGATAGCTTTTATACTTCGTTTTATTTCCATGTGATTGAAGAAATAAAGGCGATACTTTTCCGTGATAGTACATGTTTCCATGATAGCACTAGTCTCTAAAACGTTATGCTAAACGATTTATGTGGTAGTCAATATTTGCACTTCTTTCGCAAATGCTTCTATAAAAATTAGTTCATTCATTAAGATAAAGCATCAAAGGCTATCAACTTAAGCAAAGAAATGCTTTCACAGAGGTCTTTTTTAAAGGAAATTATCTCGTATTCACGTTATACGCGTGGAAAACCACGCATATACTTTACAACCAGCTTGTTCGCCGGATGTGAACCCGGGTCGAACTATCAATATTCAACAGTTTTATTCAATTTGTTACCAGCAAATCATGATTCAGCAAAAGTAATAAAACTGCTCTCTGCTTTCTATGCATTAATTAGCAAAGTTTCCTTTTTCTATGCTTCACTTAAAGAATACAATTATTCTTCTATTCATTTTATGCATCTAAATAAAAATATTTTTAACATTTACGTTTATCATACTTTGCCCGTATTTAGCCAGACAGCCTTTTAATCTTAATACATAGTATACATTAAATTTGCCATGTGTATTTAAACGAATATTAGCCATCACTGTCTACATCAAATATGCAAATTTATGCATTTCATAATTCTAAATGCCTTAATTAATTCTTTGTAATACTTTTATACTATTTTAAAGTTATTAATATACGTATTAAAGTATTTAGCTATCTAATCGAGCTGTTCAGTTATTTATTCGAAATCGAATTTTCCAATTTTCTGTCATATTACAGAGCTGAAAATACCATTTCGCGATTTTCGAAGCTGGCAACGAAACCTTTCTGAACAGTGCCTCTGATGAAAAAATACCAGAAAATTAAATATAACAGTTTTTACCAAACACTCTAAAGATTAGGACTCGAATTCATGTCGAAAGAAAACCTTACACGGTTCCTATAATAACTAGTCAGTAGTGTGAAAGTGACAGTTCAGGGGCAGGATCTCAAACTCGCAGGCGGTGCGCGGTGTAAGTCGGGAGGCGGTGTAAGTCGGGAGGCGGTGTAAGTCGGGAGGCGGATTGAGGCGGTGCAAGTCAGAAGGCGCAGTTTGATTTAGTTGATAAGGTGTCGTCACACTTTGATAAGAGTTTATCTTTTGTTGATTTTCCAGTGGTAATTTCTAATTTTAGGATTTTTTTTACCTTTGTATTTTTCTTCGTCTTTACTTGGCATATAATGGTTATTTTCTATATTCTCTAAACGCCTGGAATTTAATGACTGGCAGGTAGATGTAAATTTTTAATTTTTGCGCTATATTTCAAGAATTATAATGTCCTATGCACAGTTTTAACATATGCCTTACAATTTTTTATTTCATCAGAGCATATTCATTTTCCTTTATCTTAATTACATTACTCATTTTACACAAGACGTTCTTCATATCTTTTAATCCTATACTCGTAATTTTATTTCACTTATTAAATTTTAGGAGTGTAATTATTCAGATATACATTTTAATTTATCATATGATTTTAATTTTAGATCCAATTTTAACTTTTTTCCTTCTTTCTAACCTTCGTAATGTTTAATGTACTCCAATTTATAATTTATTTGCTATATTTTACGAGCGTAATTATTGAAATATATGTTTCTATTTATTATATCATTTAATTTTATATATAATTTCAATCTTTTTTTCATACTTTCTAACATTTGCGATCTTCAACATATTATATATTTTAACTTATTTCTGATATTTTCTGATCGTTTACATGACCTTCACTTAATTTAGATGTAAAATTTTTAATTTATTTCGTAAATCTTAAGCTTATTTATTATATTATCACACTATATGCCCTAACTTTTATTTAATTTTAGATGTAATCTTTTAACCTTCTTTCCTATTTTTAATGTTTTTACTTCCCAACATACTCTAAAGTTTAACTAATTTGCTATATTTTCGCATAATATACATCCCATTTGTAACTACTTTCATACATTTTAACTTTCATAATTTCCAGTATAGTCCTAACTTTAACATAATTCGTATATTTTCCTATCATGTACCTAACTTTTATATAATTTTACATGTAAATTTTAACTTCTTTTCTATTTTTCGACGTTTTTAGTTCCCAACATACTCTGAATTTTAACTAATTTGCTATATTTTCACACTATGTACACGACTTTCATTTAATTTTTAACTACTTTGTACATGACTTTCATATAATTTTTAACTACTTTCATACGTTTTAACCTTAGTAATTTCAAACAGGCTCTTAAGGTTAGCTTAATTCCTCTGTTTTTTATCATATATATGGACTTTATTTAATTTTAGATGCTATTTTTTACTTACATCTTATGTAACTCGTACATTTCAAACCTTCGTAATTTTTAAAGTACTCTAATTTTGAACTTGTTTATTATATTTTCTTACCATATACATGAACTTTAATTATTTTAGATGTAATTTTTATACTTTTCTGACACTTTGTTTCTTTCTAGTTCCCAACATACTCTAAATTTTAACCCATTTTTATAATTTTCGGTTGTAATCACGCTTTTGATTTTACTATTTCAGCTAAATATACACGTTTAAATGTCTTAAATATAGAGATAGTTTTCAATTAAACATTTTATTTTACAACCTTTAACTGCTATTTGTACCCAATTCATTGAATAGCCTTTACTTACTCTATATTTTATAGTACTGTTTTAATTTGCCAACTGTACAATTTCTTGTTTTATAGCAGTCTTACCATGACTGATTCTAATATTTTTCTTCATTCGCATTTTCAGACTTTAACCTTTCCTGAGTATTCATGTATTTCCTTAAAGTTTTTACATCATTTATATCTGAATACATGCATTTAAGCTCTTCAGTATTACCAATGTTCAGTTTTGAACCTAGATTGCTATTAAGCTAACTTGATAGATTGCGAATTTTTAGAATGAATTCCCAATTTTCATCTATAATTTCAGAACCTTTTTCACTGCTTCATATATACATACAGAAATCTTTCATATTGTTTTAGACGTTTCATACCTTTTAATTCGGTATGTTTTTGCTAATTCATTGCATCCTACATCACTTTAAATGCCCCGACTATGCTAAATTTATCACCTTTTTTCTGCACCAAGTACGAGTATTTCTGCCTTCATAGACAACTTTCAAGTAAAATTAGCGAAATGTCAGTTTTCATTAATTTATTTACCAAGTTATTTTCTTATGAAAGAAATCTTATGAAACACCTGCCATACTTTTACACATCATATATCCTTACCAATATACATATAGTTACGCAAGGAACCAAAGAAAGAAACAGTAAGAGACACTTTACCCAAGTCTCCGCTATATTTCTGAATATTTTTACCTCCATCTGCCCCGAATACAGAAATTTCTTCATAAAATTCTCATCATGTAAGTTAACTATTCTTTACTAAGACACATTTAATGAGGAATAATCCCCTTTCAATGCAAAATTACACCCAAATAATTATAATATTTTCTTATATTTGTACGTATATGTTCGCATTATAGGAACTTTCTATGCATTTTTGAGAAATGTAATTTAATTATTGTTGCTAAATATTGCTGTTTTCCAAGAGAAAAACTCCAAAGGCTATCTAAATCATCCAACTTTTCCTGCATTATTTCCTCAGTACAGAATAACTATCTTAGAACTATTTTCCTAATTTTAAGAACTTAATACAAAATAAGCATGCTCCACTGTAGATTATTTACTATTTTATCCAAAATGAAGATAGAAACTTTACCAAATTTAAGCTTTTTTTTCCCAGAATTCCAACAAAGAACAACTTATTTACCTAAAAATGAGTCTTAGGATATTCTTATCGGCTTCAGATTTGCTATCAGTCGGAAAAACCTGATGTTCACTTTATCTAGCCTTGTCACTATACACATAAGAACCACGAATCATTGTGAAGTACAATCAACATTTTAGATACAGTCAATATTGATTCAACTAACTTTAATTAAATTTAAATTAGAAATTTTAAAAGATAAGCGGATTTATGATACATATTATTAGATTAGTCACAAGCATTATTAGTGGAAAATACAATTAAATACCCAAGACCCACATGCCCACTAAGAACAATACGAAAAGTAAAACTTTATGCATATTTCCACGAAATGTGAAATCTTGTATTTTAGTATAAAACCTGACTAACAAATTATTTCCAATAAGCAGTATACGGATAAAAAGAGTATTCTTATGATACCTTATTAAGACTTAAGCAGTAAGAGAAAGGTAAAGAGATATTCATTAAAACATAATATGAAACAGTTGACAGCTAAATAACGATACATTTCAATATAAATAAAACATTTTTTATTAAAATACATACTTACTAAAATAATTTTTTCTCACAAATTTTCTATTCTATCACGTAAAGTTGACAACGAAATATTCTTTAAAAAGTCATCGCTGTCATAAATACAACAGCATGTGTCTACATACAGTTTTTGAGCAAGTCTTTTAAAGTTCATTGACAACATAGCTTTGTCAGTATAATTCATAGCTTTTTCCCGAGTCGTCTCCATTATACAGGGGTGGCGGCGCTGACTTGGATGATCGACTGCACATCCCTCACAGATAAATACCTCGTTGAGACTGGTTAAGTACTCCTCGTAAATAATATTATTAACTTTCTGCATGCATTGCTCACTAGTTAAATGTTCCAGCTGCTGGCATTTTGATCGCCGTTTTCGTATCTCATCCGGTAACACATTTTGAAATAGAGCAGTTTGGATAGTCTGTGTTACTTCACTGTATAAATCTAAAAGTTTATCGGTCTGATATGACTCTAATTCAAAACAATCTGCTACGAGACGGAAACCACCGCAGGAGCTTTTAAAAATTCGTTGAAGAACACATTGCGCGTTTGTACAAAACACCGCCAACTGATTATTGGCTATGAAGGATGCTTCCGAATACTTGAAATTAAAGTTTGATAATTTTTTCATAAAATCATACCACGTCGCAGGAGTCATACTCACACCCTCAAGGGAAGATCCACAGTTGAAATTATTCTTTTCTGCAGAGTTCTGTATATGAATTCGAACGTTATTATTCCTGCTCACAACGATGGAAAGACGACACATCCGTTCTAATGACCAATAATTGATCACTTCATCATAATTTCGTGATGACTGGTAATGCCGACTCAACCAATCGTCCTGAGGTATCTCGAGTATCTCATTATCTTCTAAACGTGATTTCTTATGCAGAAAAGTCCTTTTATTCATATACGGTTTGGGGGTTATATCGTCATAATAACCGAAGTCCATTTCATCAGAAGAACGCTTCACTTGTGGAGATATAAGTTTTCTAAACGTCAAACTTATTCGAATAGTCTTCACTTCGGGCTGGGATGGAATACCGTGTTTCCAGATTACATTAGTGGGGGGTTTCATCACTAGAAGCGATCCATGTTCAAGACTCAGAATGTGAGTCATATAATTCTCTCTTGTAAAATGCATCACTCGCGTCGCACCGTAACTCAGTGTGGGAATGCAGTAGGAAGGGTCCAGAGAGCTTTCATCGTCTCTGTGCGCGGATATCTTGGCATCTCCGGTAGGGTATTTATTGAGTAGAACGTAATTATATTTTTCGTGGGTGAGTGCTTCCACTTCACTTTTAATTTGCTGCAGCATAGGAGTCCAGGGCTGGGCGGCAATTGATGTCCCCGAAAAACTGTAGGTGAGTCCATCTTCATCCCCGAAGGCGCAACAAAGTCGAGCTGGAATATGTTGACGGCCGTAAATATTCAGTTTCACGGGTTGGAAAGGATAGGTGCACAGTTCCGCAAATATAGAATCAGCTTTTTCTTTGTCATGAAAATCTTTAAAATAGGACAGTATTAACTGATCATCAAATATTTCGGTCATCGTGAGTATTATAAGAGTTAAGAATAACTGCTTCCAAGTACAATCCTCCAAGATTTGCAATGAAATGAGAAATATAGTGAGATAGGATATTTCTAAACAACTTATTTATATAGTCATTTACTGATAAGAAAGGACCACTTGATTCACTATCCTGCTATGATTTCATTCTTCTAATGGATAATCACGTTATTTATTCCGATAACCTCATGTTTTCCAGGAAGCTGTCAATCACACTCAATCATCATAGAATAAGCAGAAGTGATAAGAAGTATCCCATCTGTTTATTCTTAGAGGATTCAGTGTGATTGGCATCTTCCTGGAAAACATGAGGTTATCAGAATAAATAACGGGATTATCGATTAGAAGAATGAAATCATAGCAGGATAGTGAATCAAGTGGTCCTTTCTTATCAGTAAATGACTATATAAGTTGTTTAGAAATATCCTATCTCACT
Organism: Stegodyphus mimosarum; assembly: GCA_000611955.2. Classification (NCBI taxonomy): domain Eukaryota; kingdom Metazoa; phylum Arthropoda; class Arachnida; order Araneae; family Eresidae; genus Stegodyphus; species Stegodyphus mimosarum. The sequence continues at coordinate 92,334 of KK119566.1, forward strand.
ATATTTCTCATTTCATTGCAAATCTTGGAGGATTGTACTTGGAAGCAGTTATTCTTAACTCTTATAATACTCACGATGACCGAAATATTTGATGATCAGTTAATACTGTCCTATTTTAAAGATTTTCATGACAAAGAAAAAGCTGATTCTATATTTGCGGAACTGTGCACCTATCCTTTCCAACCCGTGAAACTGAATATTTACGGCCGTCAACATATTCCAGCTCGACTTTGTTGCGCCTTCGGGGATGAAGATGGACTCACCTACAGTTTTTCGGGGACATCAATTGCCGCCCAGCCCTGGACTCCTATACTGCAGCAAATTAAAAGTGAAGTGGAAGCACTCACCCACGAAAAATATAATTACGTTCTACTCAATAAATACCCTACCGGAGATGCCAAGATATCCGCGCACAGAGACGATGAAAGCTCTCTGGACCCTTCCTACTGCATTCCCACACTGAGTTACGGTGCGACGCGAGTGATGCATTTTACAAGAGAGAATTATATGACTCACATTCTGAGTCTTGAACATGGATCGCTTCTAGTGATGAAACCCCCCACTAATGTAATCTGGAAACACGGTATTCCATCCCAGCCCGAAGTGAAGACTATTCGAATAAGTTTGACGTTTAGAAAACTTATATCTCCACAAGTGAAGCGTTCTTCTGATGAAATGGACTTCGGTTATTATGACGATATAACCCCCAAACCGTATATGAATAAAAGGACTTTTCTGCATAAGAAATCACGTTTAGAAGATAATGAGATACTCGAGATACCTCAGGACGATTGGTTGAGTCGGCATTACCAGTCATCACGAAATTATGATGAAGTGATCAATTATTGGTCATTAGAACGGATGTGTCGTCTTTCCATCGTTGTGAGCAGGAATAATAACGTTCGAATTCATATACAGAACTCTGCAGAAAAGAATAATTTCAACTGTGGATCTTCCCTTGAGGGTGTGAGTATGACTCCTGCGACGTGGTATGATTTTATGAAAAAATTATCAAACTTTAATTTCAAGTATTCGGAAGCATCCTTCATAGCCAATAATCAGTTGGCGGTGTTTTGTACAAACGCGCAATGTGTTCTTCAACGAATTTTTAAAAGCTCCTGCGGTGGTTTCCGTCTCGTAGCAGATTGTTTTGAATTAGAGTCATATCAGACCGATAAACTTTTAGATTTATACAGTGAAGTAACACAGACTATCCAAACTGCTCTATTTCAAAATGTGTTACCGGATGAGATACGAAAACGGCGATCAAAATGCCAGCAGCTGGAACATTTAACTAGTGAGCAATGCATGCAGAAAGTTAATAATATTATTTACGAGGAGTACTTAACCAGTCTCAACGAGGTATTTATCTGTGAGGGATGTGCAGTCGATCATCCAAGTCAGCGCCGCCACCCCTGTATAATGGAGACGACTCGGGAAAAAGCTATGAATTATACTGACAAAGCTATGTTGTCAATGAACTTTAAAAGACTTGCTCAAAAACTGTATGTAGACACATGCTGTTGTATTTATGACAGCGATGACTTTTTAAAGAATATTTCGTTGTCAACTTTACGTGATAGAATAGAAAATTTGTGAGAAAAAATTATTTTAGTAAGTATGTATTTTAATAAAAAATGTTTTATTTATATTGAAATGTATCGTTATTTAGCTGTCAACTGTTTCATATTATGTTTTAATGAATATCTCTTTACCTTTCTCTTACTGCTTAAGTCTTAATAAGGTATCATAAGAATACTCTTTTTATCCGTATACTGCTTATTGGAAATAATTTGTTAGTCAGGTTTTATACTAAAATACAAGATTTCACATTTCGTGGAAATATGCATAAAGTTTTACTTTTCGTATTGTTCTTAGTGGGCATGTGGGTCTTGGGTATTTAATTGTATTTTCCACTAATAATGCTTGTGACTAATCTAATAATATGTATCATAAATCCGCTTATCTTTTAAAATTTCTAATTTAAATTTAATTAAAGTTAGTTGAATCAATATTGACTGTATCTAAAATGTTGATTGTACTTCACAATGATTCGTGGTTCTTATGTGTATAGTGACAAGGCTAGATAAAGTGAACATCAGGTTTTTCCGACTGATAGCAAATCTGAAGCCGATAAGAATATCCTAAGACTCATTTTTAGGTAAATAAGTTGTTCTTTGTTGGAATTCTGGGAAAAAAAAGCTTAAATTTGGTAAAGTTTCTATCTTCATTTTGGATAAAATAGTAAATAATCTACAGTGGAGCATGCTTATTTTGTATTAAGTTCTTAAAATTAGGAAAATAGTTCTAAGATAGTTATTCTGTACTGAGGAAATAATGCAGGAAAAGTTGGATGATTTAGATAGCCTTTGGAGTTTTTCTCTTGGAAAACAGCAATATTTAGCAACAATAATTAAATTACATTTCTCAAAAATGCATAGAAAGTTCCTATAATGCGAACATATACGTACAAATATAAGAAAATATTATAATTATTTGGGTGTAATTTTGCATTGAAAGGGGATTATTCCTCATTAAATGTGTCTTAGTAAAGAATAGTTAACTTACATGATGAGAATTTTATGAAGAAATTTCTGTATTCGGGGCAGATGGAGGTAAAAATATTCAGAAATATAGCGGAGACTTGGGTAAAGTGTCTCTTACTGTTTCTTTCTTTGGTTCCTTGCGTAACTATATGTATATTGGTAAGGATATATGATGTGTAAAAGTATGGCAGGTGTTTCATAAGATTTCTTTCATAAGAAAATAACTTGGTAAATAAATTAATGAAAACTGACATTTCGCTAATTTTACTTGAAAGTTGTCTATGAAGGCAGAAATACTCGTACTTGGTGCAGAAAAAAGGTGATAAATTTAGCATAGTCGGGGCATTTAAAGTGATGTAGGATGCAATGAATTAGCAAAAACATACCGAATTAAAAGGTATGAAACGTCTAAAACAATATGAAAGATTTCTGTATGTATATATGAAGCAGTGAAAAAGGTTCTGAAATTATAGATGAAAATTGGGAATTCATTCTAAAAATTCGCAATCTATCAAGTTAGCTTAATAGCAATCTAGGTTCAAAACTGAACATTGGTAATACTGAAGAGCTTAAATGCATGTATTCAGATATAAATGATGTAAAAACTTTAAGGAAATACATGAATACTCAGGAAAGGTTAAAGTCTGAAAATGCGAATGAAGAAAAATATTAGAATCAGTCATGGTAAGACTGCTATAAAACAAGAAATTGTACAGTTGGCAAATTAAAACAGTACTATAAAATATAGAGTAAGTAAAGGCTATTCAATGAATTGGGTACAAATAGCAGTTAAAGGTTGTAAAATAAAATGTTTAATTGAAAACTATCTCTATATTTAAGACATTTAAACGTGTATATTTAGCTGAAATAGTAAAATCAAAAGCGTGATTACAACCGAAAATTATAAAAATGGGTTAAAATTTAGAGTATGTTGGGAACTAGAAAGAAACAAAGTGTCAGAAAAGTATAAAAATTACATCTAAAATAATTAAAGTTCATGTATATGGTAAGAAAATATAATAAACAAGTTCAAAATTAGAGTACTTTAAAAATTACGAAGGTTTGAAATGTACGAGTTACATAAGATGTAAGTAAAAAATAGCATCTAAAATTAAATAAAGTCCATATATATGATAAAAAACAGAGGAATTAAGCTAACCTTAAGAGCCTGTTTGAAATTACTAAGGTTAAAACGTATGAAAGTAGTTAAAAATTATATGAAAGTCATGTACAAAGTAGTTAAAAATTAAATGAAAGTCGTGTACATAGTGTGAAAATATAGCAAATTAGTTAAAATTCAGAGTATGTTGGGAACTAAAAACGTCGAAAAATAGAAAAGAAGTTAAAATTTACATGTAAAATTATATAAAAGTTAGGTACATGATAGGAAAATATACGAATTATGTTAAAGTTAGGACTATACTGGAAATTATGAAAGTTAAAATGTATGAAAGTAGTTACAAATGGGATGTATATTATGCGAAAATATAGCAAATTAGTTAAACTTTAGAGTATGTTGGGAAGTAAAAACATTAAAAATAGGAAAGAAGGTTAAAAGATTACATCTAAAATTAAATAAAAGTTAGGTACATGATAGGAAAATATACGAATTATGTTAAAGTTAGGACTATACTGGAAATTATGAAAGTTAAAATGTATGAAAGTAGTTACAAATGGGACGTATATTATGCGAAAATATAGCAAATTAGTTAAACTTTAGAGTATGTTGGGAAGTAAAAACATTAAAAATAGGAAAGAAGGTTAAAAGATTAAATCTAAAATTAAATAAAAGTCAGTGTGTATAGTGTGATAATATAATAAATAAGCTTAAGATTTACGAAATAAATTAAAAATTTTACATCTAAATTAAGTGAAGGTCATGTAAACGATCAGAAAATATCAGAAATAAGTTAAAATATACAATATGTTGAAGATCGCAAATGTTAGAAAGTATGAAAAAAAGATTGAAATTATATATAAAATTAAATGATATAATAAATAGAAACATATATTTCAATAATTACGCTCGTAAAATATAGCAAATAAATTATAAATTGGAGTACATTAAACATTACGAAGGTTAGAAAGAAGGAAAAAAGTTAAAATTGGATCTAAAATTAAAATCATATGATAAATTAAAATGTATATCTGAATAATTACACTCCTAAAATTTAATAAGTGAAATAAAATTACGAGTATAGGATTAAAAGATATGAAGAACGTCTTGTGTAAAATGAGTAATGTAATTAAGATAAAGGAAAATGAATATGCTCTGATGAAATAAAAAATTGTAAGGCATATGTTAAAACTGTGCATAGGACATTATAATTCTTGAAATATAGCGCAAAAATTAAAAATTTACATCTACCTGCCAGTCATTAAATTCCAGGCGTTTAGAGAATATAGAAAATAACCATTATATGCCAAGTAAAGACGAAGAAAAATACAAAGGTAAAAAAAATCCTAAAATTAGAAATTACCACTGGAAAATCAACAAAAGATAATCTCTTATCAAAGTGTGACGACACCTTATCAACTAAATCAAACTGCGCCTCCTGACTTGCACCGCCTCAATCCGCCTCCCGACTTACACCGCCTCCCGACTTGCACCGCGCACCGCCTGCGAGTTTGAGATCCTGCCCCTGAACTGTCACTTTCACACTACTCTAGTCCCTAAATAACGTGAAGTAAAATAAATTTATTATTGAATTCTTACTTACTGGTCAAGTAATTCAGCTTGAGAGAGGTTTAACGGCCATAAGTACTAAAGTGGGATGGACGTCGTGCAGGGAATCGAAAGTATGGATTACCTTAAATTTTGATGGTACCCCGTAATAAATTTGGCTTAGATCACTTACCAGAGTGCCCATTACACATCGACATTCAAAACTTTTCTAGCTGGCCCCATAAATGTATGAAATACCTCTAAGGACTTTGTATGCAAAGGTATGGAAGTTTTTATGTATGTCAGTCAGTTAAGTATATTTCACTTAAACATAAAATGCTCCAACGAATAAAAATTAAATATTCAGTTAATTAAATTTATTCAACTTTTCCAATGTTTATCGACTAAAAGGTTTGCTCTAGAGGAATAATATAGTAAAAAGATGGATTTTAAATAAAACAGAACCTCCCATCACTTAAAATACATTAAAAAAGTCTGATGTGGACAGCATTTGACTTCCTTGTACGGCTTATTGAATTACACACAATTTTGCTGCATTTGATTTAAACTAATTTCCTTGAATTTCATTACAGATATATTTCTCATTCAATTAATTCAGTTCTGATTTCGTGGCAAGGCAAAAATACATAAAAACTCAGAACATCTGCATTAAAAATTGTAAAATGCAGAAAACCAAATTGAATTAAAACAGATGAAAAACTAATTTTACAATTAAAATTAGAGTTTCTATGCAAAAACAAGCAATTCGGTCAGCGGGCCAGAAGGCAGATTTTTCGGTGCATGAAACTGAAAGTTTACTTTTGGTTTCAGTCGGCAAAAAGACACTGAAGATATAGAAACTGACTTAATTCACTGCTCTGCTAAAAGTTTCAAATGTAAACAAATGGCGGCTTCGTTAAGCTTACTAGCATTTAAACATGATTTAAACTGTTGATAATTCTACAACTGCTGCATGAAGATTAACTTAAGTAAAAAAAAGCTTAACCGGAACCTAAGAACAACACAATTCAATCACTTTTAAAGCACATAATGCACATTTATCCAAAATATAAGAATAAATAAAATTGATCTCACCGAGCTGGGTAACAGAGTGGGTATATATAAATATATGTATATCTGTATATTTCTGGTGAGACCAATTACAACCAGAAAGGGAGGTGCATAACTATATGTAATAGCAGGCCCATGTACGAAATTCCAACGTTCTGAGCCTAATCGTTTTTGAATTATGCGAGATACATACACAAGCACGTATGTACTACGTACAGATGTCACAAAAAATCTCTTCTAAATCCATTTTAAATCCATTTTTTAATCCGTTTTGGAAGAAAGAGTCCTCTATTCCGTCCGCACATATAGATGTCATGCAAAAACATCGTTCACATGCATTTCAAAGCGGTCAAAATGGATATTTTCTTTGAAATATGATCCCCGAAATATTTCGCAATAGCAATAATTCCTTTACTTCGCACATGGTTTTTTTAAAAAGAATTTTCTTTAATTATAATTCCTGAAAACAGTTTCCAATGTTGAAATTGTTAGCATGAAACCTCACTTTAGATACTCACTTTAAGATACTCTGTAACTGGAAGCAGATGCCGAAGACCAATGTTTAAGGAAACAAGACTGTAGCTACTTTTTCGAACAACGTGTTCAAATTTACGATCTTAAATTTTGGCACAGGAGCATAGTTTTGTTAATGATGCATAAACAAATGGCCGCCAAATTTGGGGATTTTTGTCAATTTCACGTCAAATTTACAAACAAAAATGAGTTTCCAAAACCGCTGCCAGCTTGGCGATATCTCGCCAATTCAGCGAGATAGCCATTTGCTCAATGTTAAATAGACTTGCCCCTGTACTGTTACTTTTCCGGTAAAGCTTCGCTTATTCAGATTTTCGTGTTACATTATACAAAAAATTACTACAATTTTACATAGAATTTCACTAAAGTTATTTACATACGTGCAAAATTCGTAACAATATTAAGATTCTAAACGACCAGTAAGGGATCAGACTGAAGCTTACAAATTTATTATTATTGTTATAGTTATTGACACCAATAAGTAAAATAAAAACAAAACTTTTTTTAATGTATATTTACCCACGATTGAATTTGATCTTTATAAAAGGCAGGGATTTAATACAGTTTTGGGTAAATTTATATTATAAAAGAACACAAGTTTACTCAGAAATTGAGTAGGAAAAAGTGATGCATTTATTCTCCAAGAATGCCATATAGCAGCGTGAAATCAATAATACATGTCAAACCATGAAATTCGGATATTGTTAATAAAAATGTGAATTTGAAGCGTTACATACTAAAGCATGAAATTAAGAAACATTATGGGAAATTGTCAAAATCAGCTGTTGATTTATTTAAGAAAATAAGAGTGAATTTTCAAAAGACAGAAAACTTGAGACGTCCTAACCTTTGGTATCTTATGTGGATTCTGACAGAAAAGGAAAATGAAAGAAAATTAGAAGGGGGGGGGGAATTTTCTTTTCTGTCTTGCTATTGAAAACCATGAGAATAACGACAAACAAGCATGGAGAAACATTAAAAAGCCTTTAGAAATTTCCGTCACCTAAACAATCGAAGTTGTTATTAGTTTTTCAAAGTGGCTGAAAGAAAACATTTTTTTATTTAAAAGTGGCAAACGCTCAGATGTTTAAGACACAACAACAGTTTAAAAGCATGGTTTGCAGCAGTAACAAGTTAAACAATGGCTTTGATGTATAAAAGCAAATTAGTGAGCTGTTGACCGGGAGAGAGGAATTAAACTATTCTGTTATAAAATGACCTGATACTGGAGACGATGTAAAACTTTACTAAACTGCCTCTTGATGCGCGAAATGTTTAATCTTTTTTTAGCGGAAACTTCCGCCCAAAATGAAAAAACTAACATTCTTAGCAAGCGATTGATGTGTTAAATAAACTGAAAAAAAAAGATTATGGTTGTTGTTGAGATATTTTGCGAAGATTTAACTACAAATAAACATGAGCATTCATTACATTTTTGCAATACTTAATGAAAAAGAAATTCATACTGCAAATAAACATGTACATTCATTACATTTTTGCAATACTTAATGAAAAGGAAATGCACAAACAAAGTGCTAAGAAACATTAAAAAATACTCCGAAACACTCGTCGTTAATTAAATCATCAATTACTCTCTTTGTAGAAATGCTCAAACAAATAAAAAAAATAATAAACGAATGTCTTATGTCATGAGCAAATATTCTTACTTTTCACACCTGACTGCAACTGGTTCCTACATAGAATGTATATTCAACATCTACAAATTTAAATACCATTCCAGATTTTTTTAATGCATTTAATAGAATTCTGTTCACATTTATATTTGCAAATTATGTGTAACCACAACAACATAAAATTTCATTTATCTGAACAACGATAAAAAGCCCAGCGTAATTTTTCTAAACTTGAGAAAACTTTTGTAATTTAAATACCGCAAACTTAAACATTGGAGTCCTCATCTTCTGAAACGCAAGAAATGCATAACTATCCTTAATATCCGCAAGGGATTTCATTTCATCCAAATGAAAATTCAGTTTCGTAACGCAATAGAATCGCAAGAAGCAATGTCTGCCTTCCAAAAAAAAATGTAAGTAATGTCATCCGCTGTTGCCATTCAAGCCATGCACAATTTTTTCTACTACAGCTGTTGCCAGACTTATTCTAGTAAAATGTGAGATGCACAACAGAAAGAATGAAATTAAATGAAAAATTGCAGTATGACCTTTAGATTCCACGTTAGCACTTGAAGGCGATTTTTAATTACCTTTAGTAAGATATTCAGTTCTTTTTTTCCAACTTCCTTTTATTATATTTTGTTTACATTCTACCATACAAAGACATTATGGTAACTGTCCTTTATATGATGCTGGGAGTAATGATACCTGTTTGCCTGCATAAGCTTGTAAATGGTCGTACTGTTTCTGGTAATGCAATGTTTAGAATAGTTGTAGCTTCATTTATAAATATGAAAAATTTGAGTACAATATTAGCATCACTAAATCACATATTAAAAGTCTACTACAAGGACAACCGACGGAGCATCGTGACTCAACAAAGCTCTCAGTGCCTGGATAGTAATTCCTCAATTAAAATTCATGAGTTGATAAATACGTTTTCATTAATTTCTAAGTAAGATCTAGGCAAGCTGTTGAGTGCAATGTCCTTATGCTATACCTCACATAACTTAAATCTGGTCTAACCGGAGGCAAGATTAAATATTCAAAACACAGGAGTGCCATCAGTTTTAGTACTGATAACTTCATAGAAAAACTTTCAAAGGGAAATGGCTGAATTTACGTGACACATGGAGAAACCATGAAAACACTCATACAACTAGCCCATTTTGTTCGCTGGTATTTTTAGAAGTGATCAAGTGTTAGTCTGTAAGTCTGTGAGTTTTTAATTTCGAATTTCCTGAATTTTATATCATGTTTTCTGAATCGGGGAACTGTTTGTAGTATCTTTGCTATCTACCCCATCAAGACTGATATCTTTTTGAACATTTCAAAATTCGATATTGAGACGTTTTGCCAGAGGAAAGGGACTTTCAATCTGAAATTTTAGATACAGTCAAACTACACAAATATTTTCCAACACAAACCAAAATAAAATTTATCAAGTAAAAATGACATCGATTGCTGCCTATTCATGAAACTTAATCGTTACTGTTGACTAAAATTAAATATCATCTCAAGAAAGCATTTAATTTTAAAAAATTCTGTGTTTTTTCATTTATTTTTTAAATGTGAACAGTTATAAAACAGAGAAATTTAAACTCTTAAAACGATGTAGCATTACCGTTTCAATAAAATCTGAAAATGAAACATATGGAGAAGTTCGCACTGTATGTAGGTTATACTGTATTTGATTTCATTTTAGATGAGAGAATAGCAGGCACAATAAAGTAGGGTTAGAAATTTTTGCATCTGCCGATTAAGGCTTCCGAAACTTTTTTTTTAATAATAGTCTTGGAAAAAGATAGCAGTTGTTGAAAAGTTCTGGTAAAATGAATTTTAAATGAGCTTACACAGTATTGAACAGCGTATTTTGTAATATTGATGACCACAAGACTGATGACAAATATGTTATCAGTATTTTTGTAATACTAATGACATATCTGCCATCAGTATTACAAAAATTACTTTAAGCATGGCCAATTGGCAATAGCGGCTGTTGATTGCATGCACGGTTTTATCGCAAAATGGAAACAATTAACATCACAAAGAGGTTCTCGAAGTGTTTAAAAATATTGTTTCACTATACGCGACCCAAAATTGAAACAGTACTCAAAGCATGTTAAAGTTATAAATAAATTCATACATATACTACCTTTATTAAATAAAGAATAACATTGCTACTTCATTTTACTGAAATTTTTTTTCAAGTAAACATTCTTATATCTTAAAGCTTATGAGGTATTTCTCCCGCCTTCTTAACATGCCTTCGGGGTGTAATGGCCAGCACACTTGACGCGTATTCGAGAAGTCCGAGGTTCGCGTCGCGGCGAAGGCATTGCACATTTTTCAGTATCTCCTGTTTATCCTATTTCATTATTATAAATTTCGTAAATAACATAATATGATAGACTGGAATAAAATCAAAAAGTACAAATGATATTGTTACGGATTTCGTATTTATTTATAACTAGCCGCTGCGCGGCCAGCCTTCGTCTGGCTTTTAAGTGTACCGGAAAAATGCCTAAAGAGAACACCAAACCTTAAATTTGAAAACTGCACAGAATTTTACTCTGCAGAACAATTTTATCGAAAAAGAAACAAACAACAACGGAAAAAAAATTCAGTTAAAAATGCATTACATATAAAAAGCATACAATGAAATAAGCAATAACTCTTAATACAAATATTAATTATCCTAATAAATAAATTAACCAACTTCCTGCTGCCTTCTTTAGACAAACGTCCAGTATCCAAGAGAAACATTAAATTTAAAAACTGCACAGAATTATCGCCCTCATTTTTCCGGGTGGCAATAGTGCTGATATCAGCAACAATGGCTGCGTGCCATTGTTGTTCATATAATGAGAGAAAATCATCAATTCTAT
>KK119566.1:117080-134657 GCA_000611955.2 Stegodyphus mimosarum
CACCAAGAAGGAGTTATCCGATTGGGACGAAAATCCGTAGAAGTGATGTACATGTACAGAAAAACAAGCGATTACAGTTTGAGAAAAATTGGATGATTTATTGAAGTGATAGAGCTTCACAAAGTGAAAAAGTCAGTAACGCGTTTGTCCATCTCTGGCCCTTATGCAAGCAGTTCTTCGGCTTGGCATCGATTGATAGAGGTTGCGGATGTCCTCCTGAGGGATATCCTGCCAAATTCTGTCTAACTTACGCGTTAGATCGTCAACATCCCGAGCTGGTTGGAGGGCCCTGCCCATAACGCTCCAAACGTGCTCAATAGGAGAGAGATCCGGCGACCTTGCTGGCGAAGCTAATGTTGGGCAAGCACTAAGGCAAGCAGTAGAAACATGTGCAGGGTGGGGGCGGGCATTATCTTGCTGAAATGTAAGCCCAGGGTGGCGTGATATGAAGGGCAACACAACGGGCCTTAGAACTACGTCGACGTATCTCTGTGCTGTAAGGTTGCGACGGATAACAACCAAAGGGGTCCTCTATGAAATGAAATGGCACCCCAGACCATCAGTCCTGGTTGTCGGCCTGTCCGCCGGAAGACAGTCAGGTTGGTATCATACCGCTGTCCGGGGAGTCTCCAGACTCGCCTTCGCTGGTCATCGGGGCTCAGTTCAAAGCGGGACTCATAACTGAAGACTATTCTACTCCAGTCAGTGACATTCCAGCGGGAATGAGCCCGACATCACTGCAAACCGGCTTGACGTTGTACAGAGCTCAATGGTAGTCGGCGCAAGGGGCGCCGTGACCACAGCCCCCTTTCTGTGTGTCGTCTATGAATGGTCCTTGCGGTCACTGAAGCACTAGTTGCACGTACAATCTATGATAATCATGGATCTGGGGCTGTGAGTGCCGCTCTGACGATTGCTCGGTCTTCACGTTCTGTCGTTCCTCTAGGTCTACCGCTTCCTTCTTGACGCTGTGTGCGGCCATAGTTTACCCATTCCTGCCAACATCGTCTAATAGTGGTATCGCTCCAGCTCAAATGTCGAGCTATTAGCCGATAAAACCAACCGGCTTCTTTGAGCACAACTACACGACCTCGCTCAAATTCTGACATCTGCGCATATCGTTCGCGCACCTGTATGCGAGGCATGGTTACTGTCTACCAGAGTACAGGTATGAAATTCGTGAAGAATTTATGACTTGGAATCGCAATTTCTCCTCTTAAATATTCTGCCAGTTGCGCAGATCAGATGCGCTGTAGCGACAACCGTTCATTCATTGGCAGCCAAAATGTAACATTTTGCATTTTTTTTCTTTTTTGTCTAAGAGTGTATTTACTTTAAACGCCAGAAGTGTTACCTCAAGCTTAAAATCGCAGATTTTCTTAAATGTTACCTCACTCTTTGTTTCTTTTACAGTTTGTCTCATTTAAATTCTACTGAAGAGTGAAAACTCATCAAAGATACTCGTGTAGTCAAATGATATTCACGTGAGAAGTCTGGTTTGAAATGCGTAGGAGAGGATGTCTTCGTGAAGAATATTTTAATCAAACTTGACTCGTGTAAATACACATTTGGAAACATTCATGCATAACCAGCCTATCGGACATCCGGCCCACCAGCGGCCGAGCGGTAAAGACGCTGAACACTGGTAGTTCGGTCCGAGGTTCGAAACCCGCGAATGGGCTGGCTGCATGGGCGTTTTCGTGGTTTTCCTCATGTGTAACGTGTATACGAGCCCGTTTACCCTTAGAAAGTCCTCCACGAAGGCATCCTTCCCTTTAGGCAGGTAGCCCTCGTGTGCTTTGCCATAATTGAATAACCTAACCTAACTTAACCTATCGGACATCCAACCAAGTCGAAACAGCCAGTGTATAGTAGTTTTACCCATTTTACTATTTAATAGACTATTATATTTGTCTGCTCAATGAACTGCTGCAAAGCACACAAGGACTATCTTCTAAAGAAAAGACACCTTTATGGAGAATTTTCTGAGAGAAATTGCACAGCATTCACGTTGCACATAGAGGAAATTATGAAAATTCCCAAACAGGCCATTATACGAAGATATGAAGAACACAAAATGATTTTAGAATAGATGATAATTAAATAATTTATTAGCAGCTTATTTGTCATAACATTTCACTACCGTCAGTTCGAGGATATGCAGTCTAAGAAATAGTTTAGTAAGTTAGCAAGACCTACAGAGGTCAAATAAAGTGTTCCAGAGTTTTATTTTCTCCAAAGACTGGTAAATTTCAAAATGATGCAGCCGTAAGTTAATTCAAAATCGAAATCTGCCATAATTAACATAAAAATGTACTATATACTACTATGACGAAATTTCATTTATGTGTTCTTGTTAAACGCTCCGTTTCTCTTTTACTTCTTTTCTCAGATAAAGTTCCATCGGATCAGAGTAACAACTCATATTCTGTACTCAGAATGTTTTTTAGATTAGGTTAGTTTATATATTACGGCATAGCATTCGACGGTTTATCTTTATAAGGTATATCCTAAAGTACGGTTTTCGAAGAAAAACTGGGTTTTATTAACGTTAAACACGAGGAAAATGCTAAAACTCCCGTATCTCATTCAGTCACTGGGATCCACACCCAGAAAGATCCACCAATATTAAAGCATAAAATATGCTACAAACACAACGACGAATTTTTAAATGAGAATAAACATCCGTAAAAATATCTAAAATAAAACACCTCAAATTATATAAAAGTCTTTATTTCACATTCTGTCGGTGTACACTTTATATCAGCCACCAGATGATCAATATGAGGAGCATACGACTTTATTCTGGTAATATTTAGTACTTTAACATTCCAGTCTGTTTTATATATATCGAGAAAAATATTTTGGAATGCTGAACAAACAGTTTCAGCCCACTTTACCCATTCTGGTTTTAAGGAGGAAAAGTTTCCTTCTTTGGGATTTTTAAGCAGTGGTAGCGTATTATCCAAATTTGAAGTGACATTACCATGAACATGCAGAATTCCTCCACTAGGTTTTAAAGCTCTAGCAGCAGTTGGCCATCCTCTTTCTGAAGAAGGTATAAGTCCTAGATTTATTCTATCAGCCAATTTTTCAGGGCAAACCTATAAAAAATTTACGAATTCTTTTTAAGAAATACACGTACAAAAATAAATAAATAAATTACAAGGAATTAAGTGAGTTTTAAAAACGTTCTGCTCAAGCAGTAATCATAATATTCAAATGACTTATTGTTGCTGAGAATTCATTTTTAAATATTCATACACTTCCGAAACTATAAATAATATTAAAAATTAAAAATGTTAAGACAAGCAATTGCATTCTTCATTTAAGATTTTGTTTTGCGTAAAAGATCAAAAGTAAATTACATTTTGAGAACATACCTCATTTGTTTTATGTCATACATAAAGAATAATAATTTGAGCTCATTTGACTTCTACCTCATTATGCTTTTTTAATTAATATTATTTGCTATTTGAATTAAAGCAAAACAGCATGAATACAAAGGAATATGTGAAATTTCTGCGCAAAAGATTTGTCATTAGTCAAGAGAATATAAAGCAAGAAGGTTATGGGTATATGCAAAAACGTAAAGATGAGCATCATTTTTTTTTTTTTTATTATTTTACAGATTTATTTTTATTTACATACTGAAATTTTCAGACAGTTATATAAAGACAGTAACACTTGAATTTCGATAGAGTAAAAAACTCAATTCGTGTAACTGCATTACAGTGCAATTTTGGCAATTCTTTACCATTTATGAAATTATTCAAGCAGGCATTTTAGCTAGTTTGATATGGCACTTCTTTATTCTGATCATAAGCACTGAATAGGCATAAAAACGGTTTACAGCAAGTCAGCATGATAAATATCCAACTTAAAATCAAGAAGGGAAGAACTGCATGAATTTGCGTATTAAAAATTCCACTTTTAGCAATCATTACCAGAGGTCATATATAACAAACGACGTCTAAAAAAGAGGAACGCACGAACTTGGGTCTTCGATTTCTGCATAATTACAGAGGATCTTACTGAGAACATATCTGCAAATGTTTAATTTAGCACACCATGTTCCGAAAGTAAACAAAAATATAAAAGCTGAAGTTCTGATGCTAACATGCACAGAAATAAATTTCTTTTATTTACTATAAGCTTCAAGAGTCTGGTTGATAAGTCAGAGAAGAATTTCTCAATTTAAATCTAACTACTGCTATTTTTACTGCATTATTAATCTTTTAATGGTATTTTATTTTTGAAGATAATTTATTCATGAAAAGTATTTTTAAGGAACTAAATCGGGGGGGGGGGAATTCAAGAAAATAAATTTTTCTGTACTTTCTTCTACTTTTAAACAAATTTATTTACAACTGACACATTATATTTACCATA
Organism: Stegodyphus mimosarum; assembly: GCA_000611955.2. Taxonomy (NCBI): domain Eukaryota; kingdom Metazoa; phylum Arthropoda; class Arachnida; order Araneae; family Eresidae; genus Stegodyphus; species Stegodyphus mimosarum. Next base: position 121,473 of record KK119566.1, read on the forward strand.
AAAATGCATCTTTTTCCACTGTATTCTTATGTTTCAGAAATACATAAGTCAAAATATTTTTAATCACATTATTAAATTGAAAGCTGGAATAAAATAAATAGGAATTTAATACAAGGATAAATTTTCTTCTGGATTGAATTAACCCCAAGCTTTCTTTCTTTTAATCACAAGTAATATTGATCTATTGATATGGACAGTTCCTTTTTTTTACTGGCTGGGCACTTTATTATAGCCATTAGCCTTGCACTATAAAAGGGCTGGAAGTGGTGGCCATTTCATTATGGAAGCACAAAATAAGTGGCCACCGTTGCCTCCTATGACAGGACGGCATTTACAACCATGCCTTCTCAGGGATTCGAACCCAGGCCCATCACTACATTAGTCAGGGTCACTAACCACTATACTGGCTGGGTGGCATGATATGGATAGTTTGAGATTCTAAAATATAACACTCTAAAGGATACAAATGTAACTAAAAATTTCCTTAGCAAAATTTTTTATTAAACAAAAATAAATTTTTAATAAGCTTTTTATTAAAAAAGTAAAATTAATTGCATGCATTTCTTGTGCATTTGGATAAATTGTAAATACACTGAACTATAAATTGTAAAAATATTTATTGATTTTGGACAATCCTGTACATATAACAGATAGGAAAGTATATTTTTTAGGTGATTATTTTCACCTCATTATGCATTGCTGATGAACATTGTATAGCTAAAGGGCTCTTGTGAAACAATTCTCGCAACATAACAATAAAATGAATGAAAGAATATAACAGTATAACAATGAAAAAATGAATAAGAAAGAGAATGTTGGTCAAGATATTACTCCCTTTTCTACAGTAAATATATCCATATACTATATGCCACCTAAGTTGGGCTCAACTCAGGAGGAGGGTTTAGCCATATGGATTTAGCATGAATACAATTTTTAAATTTTGATTTTTAAGAAAAAGTAAATATGATAACAGAAATATGAGATTTAACAAAATTTTAGTAAAAAGCAGTACAATCCATTTCCATTCCTTGTGCAGATCTCATCTCATAACCTGGACTTTTATTTTAATGACTAAACCCTCTACAGAATAATTTTGTTTCTAAAGGAAAACTGTTTTGTTCTTCAAAATACGCTGAGCTTCTTTTTAATGAAATTAAAATCAAGAAGAACTTAAAATCAAGAACTAAATTTATACTTCTAAAACCAAAACTTCATTTTAAATCAAACTTTTTTTCCCATTTCTTATTAAATTATTACTACAAGCATATGATAAGTACCACATCTCTTAAAATTTTAATCATACATGTTTTTGCATATTTTTATTAAAACAGCTATAAACAGTTTTTATAGTCAGTAATACACTTGTTAGCTAGATTTCTTCTAACACAAATCCCTACTTTGGGTTTTCTAAGAAGTTTTGTAATAAAATGGCAATTGCATATATAATATTTTCAATAATAAACAAAATTATGCTTGTAATAAATCTAAAATTAAAAAATCCATTTCCTTGTACTGGATTTAAAAAAAAAAAAAAAGATTCCAATACCTAAGTGTTATATAACATGTATGAATGAAATATTATGGAATGCCAAATTGTCTTCAACCCAATTTTGAAATGTCATCAGATGATGATTTAGAATCATTATGCCTAATTTGATTTCTTCATAAAAGTTAGATTGAATATTTAAAACTAATTTTAATATCCTTAATTTTATAATATGTTGTGGGACAGAAGCTTTTATCACAGATTCTGAGTTCTTTCACTGATTTATATTATTAAGCATGTTATTTAGTCTAAGACTTCAGAATCCAGAATACCTAGTAAACAGCTGTGTCCAAAATTCACCCCCCCCATACTGCATCAAGAAGATCAAATAATGCAGTTTTGTAAACTGGACTTGTTTATATGTCTCTGTGTCATATTCCACTGTTCTCTAAATATTTTTTTTAAGTTTTCCTTATTGTTATATTGAAACTAAGCCATTATAAAATAATAGGTCCCAAAAGATCAATAACAATGGCATAATTACTACTCAGTTCTGTCAAAAAAATTAAGTCTTTATGTTGTTACAATCGTCAGCTTCATAATTTTTTCTCTTTTTTTTGTTCAGAAATCATTATATTTTTATAAATTTCACACATTTAACATATAGATTGCTAAGTGTGATAAAATTGTATGCTTTCCACTAAATTAAGATTATCAGTAATATGCCTCATATAAAAAAAGTGAAAGACTTTAAAAAAAAAAAAAAAAAAAACCTCAGTTAAAAACACAGCAATAAATGACCAATTTTAAGATATTTTGAAACTTGGTAGATAAATTTCACTTTTTTTTAAATTAGCGTCATGTGTTATGTCTATTTTTAGCATTTATGAATTATAAAGCTAAGAAAAAAGAGATTTTATTTCATTAGTTTCACCAGGAATATGTTTCACACTTCTAATAAGAACAGTGAGATTTTAAAATTAATAGTATGCACAAATAGGTACCATACCATAAGCATAACTTTAATATCACATTTCAATATTTTAATTTTTTTAATTACACATAAATTTTTATTTTAGTCCTTAAAGTTCCAAACGTTCTCTAGTTTCTGCGTTGAGTTTCAGTTTTCTTAGATGAAAAAATTCATACAGCTTTCAGGTCATTAACATTAATGCTTTGTTTTCAGCATTAAATTGTGTTATTAGTCCTATAGTGTTCATTCTGGGCATTATTTCTGATTGTCAGTCATTGAAACAATCAGGATAGTAACCAAACATTACCCTAGTAAAATTTATAAAATATGTAATAAATCTCAGCAAAGCAACATTTAGATGAAATAGTTGGAAATCAATATAATTATGAAATAGATCCTAAGTTTTTCTTTTGCTATTTTTATTCAAATGTTTTGTAGTAATGTAAACAGATAAACACATAAAAGTGCACGAAGCACCAAAGACTTCACTACAGAATCAAACAGGTTTACAGGTTTATATTCAAACAGGTTTCACTACAGAAACAAACTATTTGAAAAACTGGAATTCACTGTATGCTTTTTCTCTTAAGGAACGCTGGATTTATACATTGGAGTTGTTATATTTAAACATAGGTGGCAAATAGGGGGCATGCAGGGTGTGACCACACCCTGAGTGTTTTGCTTGATGTAAGCTGTTGGAGTTGCTTAAGTACTCTTTAAATCACAGTCCAGATATTGTTGCACTAGAAAGAATGCTGCGCATCCGATTTTTTCTTCAATTTTTGATCCGTCAGTGCAAAGCTTCAATTTCTTTGTTTCTTAGCTCGACGTTCTTTTGGAATTTTATTTTGGTATGGGTATCACCCAGATGTCTTTTGCATGGAAGAGGACATTGTTCATAATCGTCTGCAAAATAGATGTAATTCTTGAAGTTGATGCTTTTTCTGAGTTGAAGGACTAAAGAATAAATAGTCTCGTTGATTGCTTGCAGATAAGCAAAAGATAATGCTTGCCAAGACAGTCAGGCCTGCATTAAAAGTAGTTCAAAAGCCACACATGATATTTATCATAAGCTATCGCTGTATGGATATTAGCAATCTCTTTTTCCTTTTCGTTATAGGCAGGGTCCATATCGCAGTTTCATATGTGATGATGGTTTTGCATAGAATTTTGGTAATGTGAGGGTTCACTCCCCAGTTAAATCTCTAGATCTTGTAAAGGTTTTGTCCAGTTTGATGGGTGTGAATCTTTATATCCTGGAGATGTCCTATGAAATTGAAATTTTTTTTTCAAACTCTAGCCCAAGACATTTTAAGGATTTGACATTTTCAATTTTACTTGTTTCTATTTTTGTTGAGAGTTGTTTTGTAATTTTCTGTGCCAGCTTATGAACAGTCATTACTGCCAACTTGGTGACGGAGATTTCTAGTTTACTAGTGATTTAGAATATGTATGTTGTTCCTGCTTTTACTTTCTGCACTTTTGATTGGTAAGTAAAGCAATAGATAGATGAGGCTGGGCATGCACAGCTGAACTTAGTTCCATATTTTTTGTTGTTTATCCAGCTATTGATGCGATATGAAGTGCACGATGTGCAGTTAGACACATCGTGGGTTCCTCCACAGAAAGGGAGTTGAATTCACTGTTGATACTCCTACATGCAAAATCTTGACATTTATAGCATCTTTGTAACCCTGTGACTTCTGTTATGCTGTTTATCCTCCAGCTTATGTAAATATGCTTCTTGGTCATGCAGTTTTTAAAGTAAGTGCCTAGATATTCCACCACCCATTTTTCAATATTGTTTGGACCATTTAGCTTGAAAAAGAATTTGGACTAATGCAAGCACATGATTCACATAGATAAATTAGAAATGCTTTTTCACAAAAACAAAAAAGCATTTTTCTGGCTAAACTATCTAAAGGTATTTGCCATCCACAAAGTTCTGCAGCTTTTTATGATAAATTCGTATGGAGCAGAATATAAAAAAAATAACAAATATAAACAATTTCATTGAATCACAAAAGCTTCATTTTATTTTGTGACTTTTTGCCATCTCTCTGGCAGCTGGAGAATACTTTTGTTATAAAAGCCACTAGATTCATTCGTAAAGAAGTTGTTGAGCTGTTGTTTGACAGTCTCCAAAGAGTTGAACTCCAGACTGTTTAGCAAATTTTAAAGCGACATAAGGAGATGAAAACTTGAGTTGGAAAGGTATGGTGTATATGAAGGGGATGCAAAATAAAAGATCCCAGCTATTCTTCCATCGAAATGTAGGAATCGGCATGATGGAAGACAACACATCGGCAATTGGTCAGGCAGATTGCTTTTAAAGCTGCCATTTACCAAATTTATTGTTTAATTTTGGTGGCAACAATTCATAATATACAATTCCTTTCTAACCCAACCAGATACAGACATTAGTTTCTCAAGGATGCAGCCACCTTCTCTTGTTGTTATTAAAGGAAGCTCATTTGGCCTACCACATGATATTTTCCTTTTAATATAATTGTATTGCATCCATATCTCATCTCCCATAATGCACCTCTCAAAAGCGAAACTTCTTTATTTTGTTTCAACAAAGAATCACATGCCCAAATGTAAACAAGCACATTCTGTTCTGCTAAAGTAAAGATTGCCAATACATTGTAGCAGCTTATATGTCCAGTTTTCTTCACATGATCATGTACTGTACTTTTAGGAATATTAATCTGCCTGATAGTTCCCAAACTCTGAAACATAGATTTTTAAATATAACTTCTATTCATAGGTCCTTATTTACAGAAGGTGGTTGTCTAGACCTGGCATCATTTTGAGGTTGAAATTTCTACACTTAAGCTTCTCAAATCACCTGTGAACTATGATATCAGAAACAGCAGTTTGTCCATATACAGTCCAAATTTTTATGATCAGTCTGATTAGTACTTTTCTTTTCTTTTTTTTTTTAAATAAAAAAGTAAAATATGATGAAAATGAGCTTTTGGATTTTTCTTTCTTATCACTGCTATGAAACAAAATTTATGCCACAAGACATGCTAGAACTATACAGCATGAGTAGAAAATACCATATTCACACATCTGCTTCAATCAAAGTCATGCCTTATTAGCAGTAACAAAACAAATAGAAGAAAGCATGCTTTGATTTGAAAAACCACAGAGCTTTCCAGATTGTCTTAATATTACTTGCTGTCTTTCCATGACATTTTTGCATTAAAAAAAGTTTAGAAAGAATAACATAGATACAAAGAAGATTTTTCATCATTCAAGAAATGAAATTGGTTCATTTATAAAAATCAGACAAGCAATAACTGAAAAACACAAAAATTAAAATTTAGAATTTTAAATAGTCCATTTATGTGTACAATAAATGCAAAAATAACAAGGAACTACAAATTTGTCTCACTGTGCATAACAGTAACATTTCTCAAGTCCTTTCATAAATAATACACAAAAACATATTCATTTGTTCTTTCTGCAAAAGGAGACAATTATTGTATTTCAATGGAACAAAACTGATTGTTAACTACTTATCTATACAAATATCAATTGTTGCTTTTTTTAATGGCACTAAACTTATATCATATTTACGTTCATAACCGTCCAAGTGTTTTCTATGTTAGACACAGACTATTAAAGAAAAGACTACATATTTTAAATTGCAAGCCAATGCTGCAGATAGCATGCTCCAATCACTGTATACGTTTAGCTGCATCTCTTGGTAACACATCACCTTCCACAGGGTCCAATCTATACATTAGTTGTTGAGTAACTACCAACTCAGAAAAGTTCTGCTTAAGCAACTAACCATGATTAAAGCATAAATGAAGGACTTGAAGGAACAACCTGTCTGCGTAAAATTTTACATAAAACTGGGGGAAACTTTTGAAGAAGTATTCTAAATACTTAACCAAGCATGCAAATATGACCACATAAGCTGAGCACAGTGCTATCATTGATTTCAACGTTTTAAAGAAGGCAGAAATTCAGTGGTTGAAGATCCAAGGACTGATATATAGAGAAACAATAGATTCAGTGCTGTATGAATTTATACCATGTGGTCAGACAGCAAACAATGAAGTCTACCAGAGAACTCTAACATGACTGAGAGATGTTTGCATAGGAAGAGACTTGTACTGAAGGTGTATCAGTTGTGGAAGCTGCATCATGATAATATTCTAACTCATGCACTGCTCCTTGTTACTAATTATCTAACAAAACATTCTCTGGACTTTGCCCTGGCAGACTTTTATCTCTTTACCAAACTCAAAACCACTTTGAAATGATGTCATTTCCAGTCCATAGAAGAAATTCAGGAAAAAAAAGAAAAACATTAAGAGTACAACACACTGACAAAAAAAAAGTGACTTCTAGCAGGCATTCCAAAAAATGGAAGAAACAACAACAGCAGTGTATTGATACTCGAGGCGAGTACTTTGAAAATACTTTGTACTTTTTAGCAATAAAGTAAGAATAGCATACATTTAGTCTTCATATAGTGGTTGATTTTCTCATGCTCATATCAGTTCATTTTTAAATAATTTACATACTTCTACCATTGAATGTTATTACTGATCTGACTTGTAATTTCTATGAAAGATTCAGGCAAACTGATTTAAGTTGCACATTGAAAAAGAATTCAGTTATTAGGTATAGAAAATCAATACAGTTAGTTTGTACTAATCAAAGATAAAAATTCTGGGACTTCAAAATTTAATGTATTATTCTCTAGGGAAGAAATAAAATATCTGGTTAGCAATAAAAAAGTATTTAATACATTCTTTTTTCCCCTCCGAACTGAGCTGTTTTATACATCGCATAAAAAATACAATAAGGAAAGACATTAAACAATAAAACATTTTTTATGCATACAATATGCAATAAATTTTCAAACAGCAGCATTTAAATGACAATGTAAGTAAGCATTCAGAAACCTCTCTGTTATCTCCAAAATGGACCACACATTTATTTTGTACTCCATTTATTGTAAGGTTCTTTTCTAATGCTTCAACAGCATATGGATTCCATTCACAGGCATGAACTACTGATGCTCTTGCATGGATTAAAAATGGTAGAGTGAAATAGCCAATACCTGAAATAAACACAATTTTCAAAACATGTGCCAAAAATATATGATTTTCATTAGCATCTAATGATCTAAAACTGTAAAAAGTGTCAGAAATATAATGTAAAAAACTGTTCATTTCCATAACAATAAAATAAAAATCATTGTAAATAAGTACAGATTTTTTTAAAAAAAGTAAAAAATTCATTATTAAAGCACTTTGAATTCAGTTGAAAATTCCATTCTTATAATTTCTCTTTTCATGTTAACTCTTCCTTGCATATTCAATAAAAAACAACATAGATTCTTTTTTCTGTTAATATTCAACTGCAATTTTTTTCTTCTCCTTACACCTATTGTATCAATTCTGAGATATGAAAAATGTTATTTGAAATGTATGAAAATTATTTTTGCCAATTAAATATACCATATCATTAATTCTGTAAAACTTATTTCAACAAATCACATTACCTGCATGTTATTCACTAAACTTATAATATTTTAAAGCAGTTTAGACCTCTAACTGCTTCATATCTTTCTTTTATATATGTTATGGCAAAGTATGAAATGCCAGCATATCTATAGAATACCTGGGTTTTTGGCAAAGTATGAAATATGAGAATTATTATATACTTTGCGTATGCATTGTGCATAATACCTAGGCATTCTATAGAACAACAAATGCTCTTTAGGCAAGGTACGAAAAAAGGTCATAATAAAGCTATTACTTAAAGGATAATCTTTTCTTAAAAATATAAACGTTATATTGAAAAAACAATGAAAGACTGCCATTAAAAAGCTTTTATTCAAAATATATAAAAAATTTAAATTTTACAAAACAAAATTTATACCTTTCTTATTAAAAAAAATAAAATATGCACCCATATATTGCACATCGGAAAGTAATAATATCATTTTGAATAAAAAGTAAAACAGGGTCATTAAATGAACTTTATAAAGCATACACAAATTAAAAAAGAAAACATAAAAAATGTAATTTTTTCATGAAAAAAGTTGTATAGTTTTAACTCTGCATTAAAAACATACTTTTTTATACATTTAAAAAGATACTTTTTATAGGTACATGTATTTTCTAATATTATATAAACACCTAAATATCCCAATAATTAATTTTATTTAAAATTTTGTTTTGAAATTTAAAAATTAATGAAATAAATGTAAGTTCTTTAATAAAGCCTACAGTTGAAACCTATATCATTTTTTAAATTAATGTATTTATTATTCAAATTTTTACCTTTTCTATTAAGCAAATGCTTTCTAAGATAATTAAGAATGTAGAAAAGGAGAGTAGTTTCACATCTCAAACTTTATACATTACCTATCAAAATAAATAAAATTTGAGCATATCATACATGCCACTCATTAGTGCCATGCAGATGCCACTACTGAGTTCCAAAACGTAAAATCTAATTAGATTAGCCACTTGGAACTGTTGCTATGTGAGTTAACATTCTCCACTGCATATCAATAAAAATTCATTTTTATTTCGAACAATACAGATTTGCCATTTTGTTGTAATGATAAAAATTCTTTTATTTTATTTTTAAATATATGTTATTTTGTTACGACAGCTCAATGCTGCTACAATAAAAGTTTGTTATTTTCTTAGGAAATAAATCTAAGGAAGTTTAGGTTTCAGAAAGGTAATATTGAAAACATAATATTTTTTCTGCTCCAGTTTTAAAATATAATTTAAAATAGAAATTATAGCTACACATAGAGAACAACAAATAAAAAAAAATGCAAAAGTAGCTTTTATGGCAAAATGAATGGTTTCAGTTTAAAACACATGAAAAAATAATATTTAGGTGAAAGAAACTTACACTACTATCTTATATTCCCACGACTATAGTCTGCTACTTTAAAATAGGCACTTCAAGCTTGTAATGACCCTCCCCTCATTTATGATTGTTATGTAAGTCATCATCGCTGCACGGAGAAGATTATGGGATTTTAGCAAATTAGAAGACTTAGTCACCTTTTCAGCATTCACTACTAAGGCACTAGTTCACTACTAAGGCTACAAGGCAAACCAGAATAGAAAAATAACCTTAAAATATCTATTTTAAAGTGACATAGCTTTATTTATTTATATTTAGTTTATTTCATTCAAATTTCCTAGTAGCTCATGCTTTTAAGAAAGAACATCATTCATTAAAGAGTTATTCAACTTCACGCAAATATGACAAATCAAGTTTAGTTGCTTAATCAGATTCATGGAACACAAGGAGGAAAACTTCAAAAACTTATGCAGCAATCCCATTTCATTAACATGAATTAATCTAGGATAAAGCCATCAATATTCAACATTGCTAGCCCCTAGCCATTGGTGAACTGAAAAATTGAAGAGCAAAGGAGTCCACTTGGACAGTTCAGTTTCAAGCCTTTATTTAAAAAGAATGAAATTGCTTCGGATTTCAAAGATGGAATATTTGATATATATGTTGCAATAATAGTTTTTGCATAAAAATATGATTAAAATTTGTTTTATAAGTTATAATCTTATTTCAATAAATAACAGAGTACAAAGCCAAAATCTGAATGTCCAATATCTGGAATGATCTAATATCCAGACTTCCATATCTACAGTAATTTTTTTAGACCCCCCCCCAAAAAAGGGGAGAAAAAAATTAGATTCCAAGAGGAGGACCTCTCTTTAATATATTCTTAATGCTTTAATGCACGCACAGTACATGTTTTTTCATAATAAAGTGCGTGAAAGGTCATGGTTTTTAATTTTAGTTTGGCACTAAATAAAACACCTCCCTGTTGAAGAAACATAACCATTAATTAGCTTAAATCTATACTATCAATAATCTCTTGGCTCCCAAGCCACCTTTTGCATACATCTCAAACTCCAACATTTACCAAAGCGCATCATTGATTTTACATTTAGTGAATAGGTTACATGATGTTACTGATGCCAGCCTGACAATTTTTTAATAGATTTTGCTTTCATCACCATGTGATTCTCAATTCATTGGCAGCTGAAGAAATGACTCATGTAGCAACATTTACAACATTTTTTTTTAAATACTAGTGAGAAGGAATTTAACAGAAATACTTTTCCATATGCAAAAATTTAGATTTTATAAATGATATCCATAGATCAAACACAATTACATTTAATTCTGGTACAAGAAAAGAATAGCAAATTTGTTATTTAAATAAGCTTTAAGTATATGCGGAAATGTATGCGCATTCAGTATTCAGATAAGCCTTAATCATATTCGGGATTCAGATAAGCTTTAATCATATTCACGAAATAGATGTAATTATAATAAATAACTAAATTAATGTAATTCAGGCTTAACTTTCACAACTTGCAAAAAAGCAAAACAAAGTTTAGTGGAACAACATGTCTTCAGTTTCCAATTTTATGACACATTGCCAATATACACTATTGGTCACTAGACAGATGCTAGAGAAGTGTTAAGTTATGCTAAAATGAGATGCTACTTCAAATCTGTAGTATGGTTCTAAATGCAAAAAATATTGCTACAGATAATGAAAAAAGTGACAAACAGTTTGCTGAGAATGAAAAAATATCAGTTGGCAATTTAGTGGGAATTCTTAACTTCGCAATTACAGGACTTGAATAATGGAACTTTGTAACTGAAAAAGAAATTATGTGAAGTAAGTTAAACAACTTACACCGAAAGAAATGTTTAATAAAGCAAAATTTCTGTTAAAATAGATTCAAATATAAATTTTTCATATATTGTGATACATAAAAATTAATTGTTAAATACAAATAAACACTGACAAACTAAAATAATAAAATGCTTTAAAATCTGTACTTTTGAAAGAATGTTAGAAGCAAGTTTCAAACATGAATGAATTTGGAAATATTTGTTGAATGTAAAAACAAAAAAAAATAATTTTCACTGTTTTTAAAAACATTAAATACACTTAAATTAATTATATATTACAATTATATGTGCTTAGATTTTGCAAATAAAACAAAGATTACAAGTAAATAATATCCGAAAGTACAATTAAAGAAAAAAATGTTTTAATAACACTTCAGTAATTAACAAAGAGGAATTTTTAAATTGCAGAAATTTTTTAAAAGCAGTTTTTTTTAATCCAATAAAAAATCAGATAACTTTTTGCTATCCAAACCAGTTTTCTTGCTTCAATTCCATTTATTTTCCTTAATATATAATATTATGAACAAATGTGGCCCAAACTCCTGATATATTTACTTACATCTCAAGAACATAGTTTTATTAAGGCTAAACTTTATTATTTTGATATGAAATTAAGCAACAATTTTTAACAACTTAAAAATCTACAAAATTTTATATTCAAACAAGTATATAACAATAAAAAAATCTAACACATTTCAAGTTCTAGATATTAATTCAGATATATATATATATGACGATTTCGATGAGCATAGAAGGAGGAATTAGCATGAAGGCTTACAGATGAAGATTACAAAACATGAAGAATTTCCATTCTTTATTTTCACATGTATAAAATCATCTCCATAGATGTTTATCCTATCATAATGAAATCTGATACGTTTCTATGATTCAATCATAATGAAAGATAATAAATTGCTATTTACATTGATTCTTAGAATTTAGATGCAAGCACTTTAGATGGGGAAGCAAGAAGTTATTAGCAAGATGGAAGCTAGAGAATGACATAATTAGCTCACCAGCATATTTATACCAGAGTAAGTGCGATTCTAGAGACAACTACAATTGGTTAATACTAGTTTTGATTTGCACTTTTCAAGCAGCATCGAAAAATCTCAAATTCAGGAGAACAGATGAATTAAGGATCACCAAATTTAGAATGTTAATTTTAAGATCACATATTAGTTTTTAAAGCAGCTATTGTATTTTCTTTTATCTTATATATATATATATATATATGTAAATATTTTCACTTCAGTAAAAGACGTAAATGAAACAGAATACAGTAAGATTATATTTTATCTTATTTATTCTGATAAAAATGAGATATAATAATTTTCAAAAGCAATAAAAGCATTCACCTAGGGTGCTTATGTGCAGAGTGTACCAATTAAGTTTCTCTTAAAAGCAACACTAAATTTAAAATGCATTTCTTTTTAAACAAATAATATCTTTAATTTATATGGGGCACATACTGATCTTAGGGCTTAAAAACTGCTGCAGCCAAGGCAAACAATCTTAATTTTTCTCCTTAAAACTATACTTATTATAATCAATACATTTGATTAGTAAGATAAAATCATGTTTTCTATTTGTCAAAGAATTGTAATTTTGTTGCATAATAATTCCAAAGGACAAGTAATATAAAAGAATGCATAGATTAGAATTATCTCAAAATATATTATTTTCATAAAATGAATTCTCAACTTTTGCGCTCTATGTTAATAGTTCGAAACTTCAGTATTTCTTACACTGCAATTATGAATCCATTTAATACTTAAAATTCATACTAACCAGCATATAAATCTACTATGGTTTCACCTTCACAAGAAAAGTTTGAAATACGAAGTTTCTCAGATATATTTCCAGCACTAAACATGCATTTTGTAACATCATACATGTACCTGAAAGAAAAGACAAACTACACTCGCTAAAAAATCATGAACTCACCATTAAAATATGCATATATATATATATATATATATATATGCAT
>KK119566.1:145009-179017 GCA_000611955.2 Stegodyphus mimosarum
ATCCTGCAGTTTCAAAATAAATTTCCTTTTAAGAACAAAAGGGAAATTTGAACATATTTCAGATGATGAGTTAGTTCTTTTAATTAAAGCTAAAAATGTTATTTATGTAAATTTAAACTGTTTCATTTCACTAAAAGAATACAGTAAAAGTTAGCGAAATAACTGTTTATTCTAAGATGTTTTATAAAACATGAATTCTGCTGATCCTTTTTTCTGAACTTATTATTGGAAACCTATCATTCCTTTATTTTATATTAGGAGTTCAACTTTTCGCCTTACGGGTTAAAAGACTGAGTAGTGCACCAAAAGAAATTGCTATAGCTTGGAAACGCGTTATCCGCTCATTTGTATGTATTAATTCTTTGTGTTTTTTTTTTTTTTTTTTTTTTTTATGTCACAAATCCAGAGTTTGAGGAAGCAAGTGTTGCAACTACGTCAAGAGGCTAATATAAATCGGATTCCTGTGTCTCAGGCTTGTGAGGAGTAAGTATTTCTCTGTAGTTTTCAGTGTTAGGCGTGGCCAAACAAAAATTAATCCCTCGTTTTGAGTTAGTGTGTTAATATGTCTTGAGTGTCTCGAATCTTGTTATTTATACATTATTTCATAGTTATTCAAACTCGGAACTGTATCTTCAACTTGTATACCAAAAATAATTCGTTATCTTCTGCCTTGTTAACTTTCAAGAATCGAAAAGTAATAATAATCATACATGGATTTAATTTGCGGCAATAGTAGAAGAGTGACGAAATCATCGTTGTTAATTTAATCAAATAAATGAGCAGCTTGTCCAAAATGAGACGAGACGAAATATCTTCACTATAAACGTTTAATATTCTTCAGCACAAGTTCATTACATACATTCATAACATACAATATCCAAAGCACAAGAATCATCTTATTAATCTGGGAAGCAAATACGAATCATACAAATTTAATAAAAGAAATATGAAGTATTGCTAAGCCTAAGTATTACTATATACACTTTAATTTATATGATGTATCATGTTTAACCTATTAATGTTATGTCTTTTTCTGCCAACTTTAATTTATAAGCCTTTAATATGTATCTTTAATTTATATGCGTTAAATATAATCAAAGTGATCTAACTGTACACCGCTAAAATCATGGCCGATTAGCCGGCGGGCTTGGCGAGTAAATACGCACCGCCGCCAACGGATCCTTTGAGGAAGAAAACCCTTGTTAAAAATTCATAAAAATAACGTGAAAGTCCGAAAAAATAATAAGAAATATGTGAAGAAAAGTTTAAATCTGTAAATGCCAACAGCGAAGGTGGTAAGTGAACGAAAATCAACGTTAAGAGCAATGGTTGCAACCTTTGAACAAACGAATCTAATATGGCACACTAAAGAATACAATAGAAAAATATCAAACCATTATAGTCAGTTCTTGTCAGCTGCCAGCCATTGGTAATTGTTTGGGAAAAAATGGTATCCCCACTAGGCTGTTCTTTGTGTTTTTGTGCACAAAGCAAGAAATTTTGCTTGAATTTCTAAAGGAGGCTGAGCTGATTCAGAGTAGTATGCTGTGTCCTAAATGCAATTGTTCGATAGTTCTAAAAAATGATCGCAAGCTATCAGATGGCATAACATGGTACTGTGGGAAAAATGGGGTTATACGCAAGCTGTTTCCTAAATAAAAGAGAAATGATTAGGAAAGTAATTGCCTCTGATAATTAGATATATCCTAGAAAAATCAATGTTATTATTAAACATTTCTGTAAATAAAAATATATCTGAAATGGTCACCATTTTGAAATATGAGTTAAATAATACAATGGGATAATTGCTTTTGAGAAAAATATTAGCATTTTCCGTCTGTAATCATCCTGATTTACTTCTGCCCACACTGCAGCTTCTAATAAACAACATAAATTATGATCTAAGCCTTTGTTAAATACTGTGCATATTTTCAGTAACTATGTGAAAGAAATGTAGTTAAAGCAGATTGTGTGTCCAGGAACTAATTTCGGCTATTTCATATAGAACTAACCCATGTAACTTTAAATGAATGATTGTTTGATGTCCGCGAACCTTCATGTGAATTTTAATTATTCGATTACAGGAAATATGTGTTACAAAGAAAATAAATCATGAAAGGGTGAAAATGCGCTTTAGCCCACTGCTTGGCGATGTTTTGAAAATTGCCAATTCGGCGCGTTTCTGCGAAACGTCTTTGCAATTGCAACCTTCCCGACATGCTCCGTGAAAACCGATTGTAAACAAAACATAGAATTCTAAAGCATAAATTAGTATGGAAACTGTTGCCACAAAAAGATAATAAAATAATATGCAAAACGAACATTATGATCATTAAAATATTTGTCAGTTAGGTTTAAATTAATTATTTACATTTTATGTTGTAATATTTACACATTTTATGCCGTTACATAACCTTCCCGACACGCTCCGCGAAAACGTAACCAAAATGGCATCGAAGAAAGAAGGAATTTTCTTTAAAAGGGCATTAAAATTACAAACGATACCAAACGATACACACCGTTACATCTGCGAATTGCACAATGTAGACAACGTACACAAATGAACAAAATAAGCTAAAATAACGAAAATAAATTACAAGAAAATGCCATGTGCACAGCGTTCCTTTTAAACTTGAAAAAAACTTCAACAAATTGCACAATGTAGGCAACGTGCACATGTTATACGGAATTACCCATGTTGGCGCGTTTATTGCTCATTCAAAAACAATCGCCGCCAAGCAGCGGGCTAAAGCGCATTCCAACCCATGAAAGCCTCATTTAGTCTTTCTTCTTCAACAAAGGCATCCGTAATAAGTCTAAACTAGTTTTCATAAACTTATTGAATCGTTGATTACTTGTAGAAAATTGATTCTGATCTGTAATCATTCATCTTAATTAGGAGTATGTGTACTGAAATTTCAGTAACAGTATTTGATTGCAAAATTATTATAAGGTATTTTCTGCATGCCCTCGTATTGTAACTGGAAGCATGCTTGACGCATATTCAGGATGTCAAAAGTTCAAATCCCGGATGAGGTCTTTGTGGATTTCTTCAATTTCCTTGCTTCAGAAAATTTCTATACATTCTTTACAGATGGCACCTGAACCAAAAGGTAATGAACGATGATTTGTTTCCGCTAAGATTTGGAGGTTGGTTCTCCTAATTCCAGGGGGAGTATATAAGGTATTATCTTCCTCTTTTCCGCATGCCTTGGTAGTGTAATTGGAAGCACTTGCACTCTTGATATCTATTCGTGTGAAACTGCATATTACGAGCCAGTAGGGCACATTTTCGAAAAGTCGCCAAATCGGTTATTTTCGCGCGTTTTAGAAAATCACTAACTCATCTTATCGCCATATTAGATGGTTGTGAATTTGAATGAATCTCGTAAACATGCAAAACATTGATCATGTAAACATGTAAAAATATCTAAAACAGAAGTTCAAGAAAAACAACAATAAAGTATTTGAAAGTTAATAACTATGTATTTTATGGCATCAACAGTATTAAAACTTTTCATAATATATACCATTTTTAAGACAGTAGCAAAATGGAATAAAACGTTTTAGCACGAAATTTGAGAAATTGTAATAAGCAGTTAATGAGCAATAAATGATCAGAAAGCATTGATTCATATTTAATCTAAAACTTAAAAAAAAAATGCAGAAGAAAAAAAATAAATAAAATTCAAAATTTCGATCTACTGAAACATTAGCAATAGTATAGTTTAAAAAAAAAGTGGATAAGCAATTTTAACTACATAATTTATATTTTTATTTATAATAAATAGTAGAAACTCGCATTTGTTTATATCCACACTAAAATGTAACAATACAATGGAGATGAAATTCAAAATGGCGAGCTCATTCAACACCGACTGTACGCCTCATTTCAACCATTTACTTAACCACATATAATAGACACACACCTTCATTCACACAAATCTGTTGCATCTTTCATTTCAAGTAATTTCATACTATTTTTACACTTAGGACATTCGTACATATTCGCAATCAAACCATAATTCATGCACCATTCCAGTGGCGGCTCGTAATAAGCACTGTGGAACTGCAGCACCCCCTGTTTCCACTTATTATTATACTTATCTCGCAACCGAATCAAATAAGTAAAATCCATACGTTCCAAGTCTTTTGACGTCAGCCATTTTACTCACACAGTTTATTAGAAGCACAGTGAAATGACAAAAATTCAAATAAATGCTATAAACTGTAACCTTAAATCCTAACGATTTTCATGACAACAAGAGGTTACCAGATTTGGCGCGATTTCGCTTTATTTGGCGACTGGGCCGTAATTGGGAAGCCTAGCCCTATTTGGGAAGTCCAAAGTTTGAATCTCAGCGAGGGCATTATTCATTTTTCACTGTATTTTCAATAAATAATTAAAAAGCATTTTCTACTTACAAATGAATGCACCTGCACAAGCTGTTTTCCTAAGCTCAAGGCAAAAATAAATAAGCATAAATTAAGCCAAAGCCAATTATAATCATTTCATAATTTATGATTTAACAAATTGTTGACTTATGTTCAACATAGTACAAATGAAAATCGAGCAATTTTTTTAAATAATTGATAATTCATAGTAAATTTTATATTTTGTCTAGTGTCGAAATCATAATTTTCATCACATTATATATGGGATAATCAACATATGACATGAGCTAAAGTATTGATTTGTATTTATCATTTGCTATGTAACTGGTTTATTTTATGCATTATAATTAGCATCCTATTGATATCATGTACCCCACCAGGTTTCTTTGTATCGTAACTTAGTTACTGGTGGGGGAGTAATGTTAGAAGAAGTACCATAGCTCTATACCACTAGATGGCAGCATGAGTCAATCAGAATCCAATGACTTTAAAATAACATGGTAATATTGAAATAATTTTATGTAACTAAAAATTTATTAAAATATATGCAATTCTTTTATTTATTGTAAACAATATTTCAGAAAGCAAATGTATAATGTTATGCTTTGAATTATTTACTTTTTCTTAATTTCTGTTTTCGTATATATTATTTAACTGGTTTGTCAAGTTAAACTGTAACCTGACTGATACTATTGACCACGTCCTTTTTACTATCCTCTGAAATACGAAATTGCCCTTTTTCTATATACCTTTCTTTCGCACCCTAGCTTGATTTTTCGCCCATCGGTGCAGAAAGACTTAGGGGGTGCAAAACAAGACGTCTGTCTGTAATAAAGTGTGAATTTTGTTATGTGCTAAGTTTCTTTGAGAAATTATTTTGTGTAAGGACCATTCAGTAGTATTTTATTTTTCCTCGAATAATGGATATTTAAGCAAGCGAGGTGATATGCCCAAATAATGTTAATTACGTCATACTTAGAGAAATTCTGCAGTTTTTTCCAGTTGAGCTGAACACGTGTAATTATAAACTAAGAGAAGTCTGCAAGATAGATATCGTTGAATGGATGTTGTGTCCAGAAGAGAGCCAACACTGGCATATCAGATAGCCGATGATGAAATTATTGGCTCTGTTTTGAACTTGAACAGAAAGAAAACAATTCTGACGCTGACACAGATGGTGAATTTGATAGGAGTAAGGAAATATCTTTTAATGAAGGTTTGAAACATAGTAAAAAATATCTAAGTTTCTAGAAGAACAGAACTGTGTCATAGATCAAAAGATAAAATTTACGAAAAAAAACTTACTGTGGACACCCTAAAGTTTTAAAATAAACCTTTATCAGAAAAATGTTTGAAACATGTAAAAAAATTAAATATTTTATCTTTTATTAGTATCCTCATTTATTTTGCATTTTTAGTCTAAATGTTGTGATTTATCTTTTCTGCCCCAAAATCCTAAAATCCACGCAACCACTGGTCCCAAGCATGGCAGAGGCAGATTTCTGGTCTTCTACTTTAGTTCCTTCTTTGTCGCATTGAATTCTATTAAGTGATGGAAATAATATTAAATACAAATACAATTTCCAAAATCAAGTCTTTCTTCTCCTTTTCCTTTTTTAACTTAAATCTCATCTGTGAATGCCATTTGTTATATCATAATGCACTAAAGTAATTTTATAAGAGTAGTCACACACATTGCATCTGTATTGTTTATTTCAACTAATTAAGTAATGTTATTAAAATAATGACATATTGAAAGACAATGAGTGTAGAATAAAGTTTATTGAAAGATAACATATTAATACTTGAAATATTTTAAGATCTTCTAAACTTCATTTTATCCATCTAATTTCTATATTCTTGACAGCTGTTCCTCGCTTGGCTGTGAGATTAAGGCATGCGATTTTAGGCTGTCATAAATAAATCTAGAACTATTTCACCCATGTTTGGAGGCTATTTTAGCACTTTTCATTCATGGTTTTGCGGTATCTCACATAATTTATTTCTTTGTATTTTTGTGTGTATGTGTATTTCCTGTGCAGTGATCTTACTCATAATATCACTGTAGATAATCTCAAAGGATAAAAGGTTTTATTGGTTTTTAGAAGTACGCTTTGGCTATAAACTTTGCAATCCTATTAAGTGATGAAAATAATATTAAATGCAAATACAATTTCCAAAATCAAGTCTTTCTTCTCCTTTTACTTTTTTAACTTAAATCTCATCTGAGAATGCCATTTGTTATATCATAATGCACTAAAGTAATTTTATAAGAGTAGTCACACACATTGCATCTGTATTGTTTATTTCAACTAATTAAGTAATGTTATTAAAATAATGACATATTGAAAGACAGTGAGTGTAGAATAAAGTTTATTGAAAGATAACATATTAATACTGGAAATATTTTAATATTCTGCAATATATATTTACTTATTGGTAAGAGAATAGCTTTATATATATATATATTGAAAACATATTTGTTTTATCTGTGAATATACCTTCTAAACTTCATTTTATCCATCTAATTTCTGTATTCTTGACAGCTGTTCCTCGCTTGGCTGTGAGATTAAGGCATGCGATTTTAGGCTGTCATAAATAAATCTAGAACTATTTCACCCATGTTTGGAGGCTATTTTAGCACTTTTCATTCATGGTTTTGCGGTGTCTGACATAATTTATTTCTTTATTTTTGTGTGTATGTGTATTTCCTGTGCGGTGATCTTACTCATAATATCACTGTAGATAATCTCATAGGATAAAAGGTTTTATTGGTTTTTAGAAGTACGCTTTGGCTATAAACTTTGCATTTGCTAGCAGTCCTTAATAGAGAATATAATGTTAGTATGTGTTGAAAACAAACTAATCATAATGTTAAATATTTATAAAAAGTATTTAATAAGTAATATTTGAATAAATGTTGTATATTAATATGTTATAAATAATGTGTAACAATTGCATAAATTATGAAAGATCAAATTAGTATGCAATTATTGTTAATATGAAATAATATTTGACTAGTGTATACTAAAATTCTTGTTGCTTCTGATTTTACAAAAGTGAAAGAAAAGTTTCCTTAATCATTCAGGAAATGTATAAAATGTTCAGTTACATTAAAATTGTCATAAATTTTAATGTTACATTTTATTACCGTATTGGCTGCATTTATGATTATTTCTCTTTTTAAAACTTTTTTTTTAATGTGTTCTGTACTTCCTTTTTAGAAATGTAATTCCAAGGGAGAGTGACTACAGAAAAACTTATGCAAAATTTTATTCCATACATGATGTTGTTCAGACATCATGTATGGAACAAAACTATGCCTATTTTGTGATTATTATCTGCTGGCTCTTAATGTAGATGATAACATTTTTCCAGTGTACTGCTATTGTTGAAGTTGAGCTTAATTTATGTTAAGCAGGCTCTACAGCTGTGGATGTACATAAACTGATTTTTGATTACCATAAGGTCCCAACAAGCCAAGTTATGTCTTGAAAACAGAATTATGGCAAATTGCTTTACTGAAAAAACAATGGATTTACTAATAACATGCAAGGATGTGAAAAAGCTTTTAGTCTCCATCAGAATGAAAGTATTTTAAAGGTATAGTGTAAATTGAACTATGCTTAACATTCAGTGATATCTAGCAGGTGAAAAAATTGTTAATTCCAACAAATTGTTTAAGTATGAAGAAGTTTGTCTAACAACAAATTTCATTTTGTGCCGTGGAAAGAAAAGTGTTTTTACTGCTAAATGTGGTAATTCTATTGCAATTCGTATACCTAGACTGTTCTGCTTATTAGTTTGATGTGTGAAACTGCTTTTAGATTGAGCTAAAAATTTCCTGAATATTTTGTAGAACACAACTTTGCTTCCAGGAATTTTATATAGTTAGATGTCAGGATTCTTATTTCTTTTTGATTATACAGCATAAAAGGGCATGCAGGCTAACAAAATCCATCATGAATCAAATTGAGTGATTTTGCCAGCTTTGTGAAAAGTTGTGTGTGGGGCAGCTTTCTGTGTTTCTTTCAAACTAATTTTCAGAATTTGAGGATATGTTACTGCATTTTGATATAAACTTTACTAATTCACATCATCGAGTAGAACAAGGTTACTCTGTGAGGGACATCACCAACTTTATCTGGTCATGAGATTTTTTGTCACTTGGCACGTATTAGCTTATAATTTAACAGTATAAATGTCATCTTAATGAATGTAATGAAGAAAACAGAGACTAAAATACTTAACATGACTTCGAAAATGCAACATCAAAAGTAACCCAAAAAATTATGCAAACAGGGTAGACGCATTATCACCGAGTTATGCAAGTGATGTGAAATGTGCAACTTTCCATTGCACGTTGAAGAAGATATAAGAGAAGAAACCTGCAGAATGTTCAATATTTGTGCCATTATTTCTGCTAGGGAGATCATTGTTCCAACTATAATTCCCTAAAGGGATAAACTGCTGTTTGTTTTTCCCGCGACGGGGGGAAAATAGAGTCAGTACAGAACTGAACGATGATATGATAAGATGTATAAATTGATCCGGCACTGTTCCGCGTAAGATATTAATATTTGTTTTAAATCATGCTTTGTTATTGTTTTCAATAAATAATCAAAGACAACTACTGTAAACTAAATGACTCAACACTTCAAAACGATGACACCACAATCATCATAAAAAATTTGTTCTTGTCTCAGAGGATGCGTGTAGCAGCAGAGAATACCAGGCCGTCATCAACAGAGGCAGTTCCAACAGACAGATGATTTACGAGAGGTGGTGACCGGACTGAAAAGGTCAGCTTGGTCCATTCAGCAAATCTTAGCTGACACACACTTGAACGCATTCACAGTGTACTGGCTGTGGTGACAATGGTTGGAACTAGGAAATGTGGCAATTTCGAGGTGTGCCAGTGCAGAGCGACGTCAGCACACGTGGATCAACACATCCATGGGCACACGCTGGCGAACCCGAAAGCCTACTTCCCACAACCTAATTCCATTTTTCAGCACATTCAAGACACCCTAGTTGTTCCCATATCGACCAGAACCATTTGCCATCGATTGGTGGCTAGTGGCCTGCACTCATGGCGTGCGTTAAGAAGACTGCTATTGATCCCACATCATAGGTGCCAGTGTCTGCAATGGTGGTGGGTTTGAGCGATATGGAAATAGAATGGCACAGGGTCGTGTTCTCAGATGAGTCGCAGTTCTGTTTCTCCAATGATAGTCGCCGCGTACGAGTATGGAGACAGGTCTAATCCAGCAGCAATTGAAGAATGACTCGCTGCACGACAATGCGGCATCGTGTTTTTTGTTGCAATTATGTACGATTCCAGGTCACCTTTATTTCGCATTGAGCGCACTATGATGGCCAACAATACGCTGATGATGTGTTGTGGCCAATGACACTCCCCTACCTTCATGGAGTGCCCAGTACTCTTTATCAGCGGGATAACACCTGACCATACACTGCTCTCATTAGTTAGCTTGCTCTGCAAGATGTACAGATGCTTCCCTGGCAACCATTCTCTCCTGATCTCTCACCAATATAAGACATTTGGGATGTGATTGGACATCATTTGTAAACCCTGCCATTTCCCCGTTCAGAAGACAAACTGTGGCTAATGATTGACAGGGAATGAAGAGCCATTCCTCAACACATCATCCATAGTTCATTGACCTTTTTACATAAATGTGTTGCTTAGTGTATTGCCGTTCAAGGTGGTTCTACAACCTACTGAGGTGACTGTTCTCGCTCTGTATTACGCATATCGTTTTGAAATAAAGGTCACCTATTGTTCGTTGCTTTCTCTCTGTTTGCCGAGTTTCATAACTTTCTGGCCACTCCTTCTTGGTGTTATATTATAGTGCTAGGTAGTGTAAATAATTATACAAATTTAGCTAATAAATGCTGTTTAAATACAGGTCTTCATGACAGATCTAAAATCCCAAAGCGCTCAGAGAGTTAAATCATATAGCTTTTTCCTTGTAGAATTTAAGTCGCTGTATTTCATTACCTATTGTATTTCACCTCTGATTAAACTTTACTGATTCACATTATCAACAAAGAAGATTATTAGATCATATTACTTCTTTACTGTAGAATTTAAATTGTTGGTGGCAAAATTTCGACAAGTTTGAGATAATTTTGTAACCTGTGAAATTTACTATGTGATGTATAAAGTTTCATGACATCATATCATTGTATAATTGTGTATCATTGTTTCAAGAAAGTTATAGTATAAGATGCTATTTATTATTAAAAATTCTGTTAAATACATTTTAAACTCTTTCTTTTAGTTTGATGAAATTTTGCTTAGAACATCAAAAATCTGATGTTCTTGTATATGGAATTTCTCAGTCAGAAAATCCTTTTAAGGAAAACAAAGGCTGTGTGCTATTATAGTTGCTAATATATGTAAGTTACATTTCTCATTAATCTTTGTTTTGTCATATAATTTGATAGTTAACGATTTTTTTTTTTTAACTTAACCTAAATCTTGGAGGAATTCTGTTAAATCACAGCATCCTAAGCACATGGTATCAGATTTTCTTTTTAAATCAGTTGATAATCTTAGATTTTTGTAATTATCTGAAAAATTCTGCATTTACCATAATGTTTATGGAATATTTTCCAAAAAATAAGCAAAGGTATTCTATAATATGTATCATTTGAACAGGACTTTTTTTGCTGTATTTCTTATGTTCTTTGCTATAGAACATTCATTTAAACTGAAAATTTTGTATTTCATTTCTTTATTAACTTTTGAGAAACCAATAACTTATTAAATTTTGTGAGTTTTCCTAGAACTTAAGAAATGCATGTAGTCACCAGTATATTGGCTAGCTTCCTCAATATCCCTTCTAAGTCTTAATAGCTTTATGTATTAGTTCACTGGTGTAAACAGTGAAGTTGTTGTCTCAAGTAATTTTGCTGGGGTATTATTTCAGTTTTAAGCAAGCTTAAATCCTTCAAAACCTCCATTATCATCACTGTCAATATTTTTTAGGCTAGCAATTTTACATTTAAGACTTTTAGAATTGCTCCTAGCTAGGGTTAATCATGGGTTAAAATAGAAATTCAGTTTACCTCTGAAGTGGCTAGCAAGGTGCTGGTTTAATTGGTCCATCATTTTTATGTCTAAATGCTGCCAAGCAACTACTAGTATTTTATATCTCTGACGTCAACCAGACGAATCATTATTTTTTATATTTTGCTTTCATCACTGTATGTTTATCAACACATGACAACTGAACTCATTAATAGTGAAAAGCTATTCTATGCAAATGGGCAATATGTACCACCAAATACCTTGGCAACTTCTATAGAAAAGGCTCCAAATGGTGTCAAAGATTCCATTCAAAGACTAAAAATTTCAGTATGCACAAATGCTGCAGGAACACAGTGTAAACTTTTCGTAATCGGAAAAAATACATGACCTCGAACAATTAAAGGAGTAAAGATTTTCCCGTTATGCAAATAAAAGAGCACGGATCACAGAAGCGTTAATGTGTGATTGGTTTGAAAATCATTTCATATCCGAGGCTCGGCAAAAATTGAATTCGGTTGGTTTACCTGATGAAGCAAAAATTGTCCCGATTGTTGATAACTTTTCGACTGATTTCTTGAATAATGGCAAGATTATTAAAGAATTTTTTAAGTATTTTACCATAAAACCTGGTGTGTGGAACATTACAAGATAGTGGATGGATGTGCCTCCAGATACTTTAAAAAATACTTGGCATAGCTTATGGCATTAACTAACAGCAAAATTTCGACTGATAAGTCGGAATTCTCGACACAGCAACTACAGGTCTTGAACAGTGGAACTTTGTAACTGAACAAGAAATTATGTCTGTCTGTAGAATTGAACAGAAAGTATTAGCACAAAAAAAGAAGCAACTTGAACAATTTGCATTCAAAGAAATGTTCAATAAAATAAACAAATATATATATATATATATTTTTTTTTTCAAATTTTTGGTAACCTTTAAATCATAAGTGCTTCATGATTTCATATTTTTAATTTTATAATTTCTACATGCCGTCTTACTCAATTTAAACTGATGATCTAATATCTGGAAAAATCTCAAATCCGGAATCGCTGAAGTCCCGACGGGTCCGGATCTCGGACTTTGCGCTGGGTCTGTTATCTCATTTCATTGATGTTTACGCTATGCATTTTAAGCTCTGCCGAGTACCTTTCTTTGTATCACAAGCATAGACAAGTGTAACAAAACTCAACATCGTACCTTTGAAATTTCCCAGAAAGCAATATATATTAATCCTCTTAAATGATGAATACACGTACTTTTTTTTTAAATGAACATGAAAATTTTAGGTTTACAATAAAGTTATCTTTATTAGTTCTAGTAGCAAATATTGATAAAGGGTAACAGATGGCACCAAGTAGCAAATATATAGATCTCTTTCTATACTTGTCTGTGGGCATGAGCTCTAATATTATTGATTGCATCTATCTTTTGATGGAAAGTTGACAGACAGATAGTATCATCATTGGGAGTAGTGGTGAATTTATTTAAAAGTATAGTGTTGCCTGTACTTGTGTACATTATTGTGGATATTCGTAAAATATTTCATCCTGAGAATGTGTACTAATAAAATATAAGAGTTGATTCAGAATGTCTTGCTCTTAGAGATGACTAGACCGGGATGTTTTTTAATACATTAGTAAGGATAAACCATGTGTCTCATCTGCAGTGAAGCTGTAGCAATCTTCAAAGAATATAGCATTTCCTATCACTTTACATCAAAGCATAAGAATTCCAGTTATTAAGCAAGAGTTCATATGTGAAAGAAAATAAAAAGCAGAAAATCTTTATAAGAATTATCAGGTCAAAAACTTGTTTTAAGAAATTAAATAATATCTAGGAGACAGCTACACATGGAAGTTATATTATAGCATGCAGTATCGCCAGAAGTAACAGAGCTAGCTGTCAGTGATAGGAGTTTGTTAAACAGTGCATATTCCAAGTTTGTAATGCTTTTTTTTTTTTGTCCAGACAAGAAACAATATTTTGAGACTGTAAGCTTATCTCGAAAACAAGTGATTTTTAGATGTGAAGCCTTCAATAAATGTCTGACATCAGAGTTATGTCACAGAGATTGGTTTGTTTGGCACTCCATAGCTATGAGAGAAAGCACTGATATAAATGATACTGTTCAACTATCATTATAAGAGGTGTTGATAAGAACTTTGAAATTACCTAGGAACTGGCATGCATGATGTCATTAAAGGGAATACAGTGGGATGTGATATTTTTTTGTGAATTTCTGGAAAGGATTTCAGTTTCGAAAATACCTGTAACTGACATATGTAATAGTTCAACTGATAGAACACACAGGCACGAGAAGAAAAAAAAAATCTAGATTTCTTGGAATGTTTAATCCCAGAAACAACATTGCCTTTCTATATATATTAAACATCAGGATAGCCTGTATAAATCTGCATTGAATATGAAACCTGTCCTTGATATAATCATGAGACTTGTAAATACTATTTGATCTCTTGGATTTATTCACATGCAATCGAAATTTTCTTCAATCCATGTAATCAGAAGTGCTGTATTAACACAAAAGTAAGGTGGCATAGTGCTGGATGTGTTTTTGAGTTAGAGGAAATTTTGTCATTCTTCCATGAGAAACAATGTTCTGCGGAGTAGGAAATATTGGAAGATACAAAATGGTTTTCAGGATTTGCATTTTCTGCAGGTCTTCTTTGTTATATAAAAAACTGAATGCCAAAATGCAAGGAAAAAAACCTGTTTATTGTGGATATTTCAGCCCATCTCAAACGTTTAAACTAATACTTTATCTGTTTGCTAGGAAACTAAGAACGACTTGTCTCATTTTTTAAGGTTAAATTCAATGTCTTCGGTAAATGAAGACAACCTTAAGAGTTGCGAAGAAGCTCCGAGAAAAGTACATTTTGAGTGCAGATTTCAAGATTTCAATGCTATTTAAATAGAACTGGATATTTTCGCCTTGCCTTTCAACATAAATTGTGAAGCCAGATTTGCAATTTGAATCTAGCAATCATCTCAAGCAGTTTTTTCCTCAGTTTTCTGATTTTGCAAATCGTTATCAAAAACAAAGTTTCCCAAATTCAATATCTCACACCCAGAAATTTAATGCTGTTTTGCTTCATCTTAAATATGTGAACAAGTGTTTTTTGCAATGAACTATGTTTCTTGGAAGAATTCTGTTAGAAATAAACTGACAAATTAGCATTTAGAATCACTTCTCAGAATTAGTTTCATTCATCACATTAGTACTTGTAATATTTGCATTCTCTGTGCAATTTTAGAATAAACTGTATTGGCATGCTAATTTTTTTTTTCTTTTGTTTTTTGACTCTGTCTGAAAGAAGTTTGGCCATCATTGCTCTAGTTTATATATTTTGACAAAAAAGGACCTTTTTTTAAGTTGTGTGTTGATGTTTTTCTATGTTTCAATTCTATGCCTCAAAAAAAAATATGCTAAAGTGCCAAGTTTTGTGAAAACTACTTTTTTTTCCTTCTAATTACCACTCAAGTTTTACCTTACTATTATTAATTGAATTTTGTATATATTTAATAATATAACTTTTGAAATTAAACTTCTTTGTTTTCTTCTTTTTTAATATAATCTACTATTATTAATGCTGCCATTTACTAATACCTGTTGCTCAATCTATCTTCGAATATATTTAAAAAATGTAAAAGATGCCTATACCTTCAAGAACAGGCATATCCCTTTGTGCCAATGTATGAATGTTGGCTTAAAAAAATTGCTGTCAATGAAAATAAAGAAATATTAAACTTGCCATGGTTGCAAGTATCTCAGTCTCCTACTTTACATTTTTACCTAATGTTTAGGATTGTTAAAGGTTTTCCATTTAAGGAGATGTCAATTAAGTCTGAAGTATATTGTACAGTCAAAGATCTTGTGAAATTCTTTCAGCTGAACACTCATTTAGCTTCGTCACTAAAGATAGTAATAGTCTCCATGCTATCTTTAGCTCTCTTTACCATGTTAGGAATTTCGTTATGCAATTTCTTTGTTAAAGCCTTCTCAAACTCTTAATAATTTTTTTCTATTTCATGTTTTAAAATAAAATTTAGTGTTTGTGAAAGTATAATTCTGAAACACGAGTTTTGGCTGACCCATCTACAAGTAAAGCACAAATTTGTGCTGAGGAACCTGTGAGAGGTAGATGAGTTGGGATACTGGATAAACTGGTAACACTAATTTCTGATCTGTATTTCATATGAAAATAAGTGTTTAAACTTATCTAAAACAGGTTTTCTTTTCTTTCATCATAATAAGATGATAGTGCTCTGTAGCATCATACACAACCATTTGTTTATTTTTTTAACCCACTCGAATTGTCTTTGAGAGCAGGTTTGTTCGTATCTGCAAGTGTTGGTTAAGTGGGGAGCATCTGTATATATAAGCCAATATTAAAATTTTTCTTGATTTAAATAAAGCAAAGAAATTCAGGATTAACCCTTTGGCTACATTTAGCATATCAGTACGTCATGCATTTGTTTGGGCAAAGGTGCACATGACGTTCTGATACATCATTGAAACTTAGACAAGATTTAGCTAGTTCATTCGCTTTGGCTACATTTCACATATCAGTATGTCAAGCATTTGTTTGGGCAAGCACATGACATTCTGATACGTCGTTGAAACAGATGAGATTTAGCTAGTTCGTTCCTTTTGGTTACATATGATGTATCAGTACGTTATGTATTTGTTTGGGCAAAGATGCACATGACTTTCTGATACTCGTTGAAACTGAGACAAGATTTAGCTATTTCATTCTGGTTTATTTCAAAGTAATGTGTACCTGTTGCAACAGAACAAATAATTTCGATTATTTGGTAAACCTTTATTTCAAAGTAATGTTTACCTGTTGCAACAGAAGAAATAATTTCGATAATTTGGTGAACCTTGTGGTAAAATCTACTGTTCTTACTTGCCCACAAAATTAAATATGCTCTAAGTGCAAAAAAAATTTCAAATAAATGTGTACCCAAAGTAACTTAAGTAGTAAACTCCTGCTTTCTTTAGTATAGTCTATCCACCATGAGAAAAAACTTGCCCAGATTTACACTAGGTGGTGTTGAATGATCCCAGCATCTTATCATTTAAGGAGATGTTATTATGAACTACTTATTATGAATTACTAGAGATGTTATTATGAACAGGTAAACTGCGACTAACTGTGGATTTGGATGGGTTCTCTGTCCCTTTCTCGTAGTAAAATGAAAGTTCTTAGCTAGCAAGTTCAAGTCTCTCATGGTGGGCAGACTTAAGTATTGTTTTTTTAAGGTTGAAATAATATTTTCCAAGATTTGCTTATTAAGTGAAAACGAATTACTGGCATTAATATATTTACTAATGATAAATACCTTCTTTCCTTTAATTGGTTAATAGAAAAAGCTAAGACATGTATATGCAAATCACTCCTTTTTAATATTAAATATTTATTTATTGGCAAAAGAATAGCAGCTGAATTATTATGCATATTTAGGTATTTTTTAATATACAGTGTTTTGTAAGCTCTATTACCACATCTTATGAAAAGCTTCTATTTCTAAAAGCATTGCTTTATTGCATATGTAAATATTGTTAGTAAAATATTTTTTATATTTTTCTGCTCTAGGTCCCTGCAACTCTTTTAATTGCACTGTGTTTGCACAGTTTTTTAGCATTTTCAATATGTGATGAAAGAGTACTTCTGCTATTGCATTTTGTTATCGTATGTTGTCAAGGCACTGTTAAAATGAGCTTATTATCTGGCACAATTGACATTTATTCCATAAATGCTTAATCATTTAAGTTTGCACAAGTCAGCATTTAAATTAAGCACAACTGTACACTTGTTCAATTGCTTCTTTATTGATAGTATTACATACATTTTATAAGTTCTTCCAGATATTTTTTAATGACCCTTTTTTCCTTTAAAAATATTTCGAAGGTGCAACAATATGCATACTAAAATACGTTAAAATTATGATAACTTATATTAATAATCTTATAAATTAGTTCTATGGGGTCATAAAAAGAGTCCTTTATAGTGTAACAATAATTTATTAACGGGTTTAAGTTACATACGAACATTACATTTAACTTAAGAAAATTACAGAGCAAGAGTCTGATACAATCTATCAGGTGCATCGCTTGGCTTTTACTCGAGTATTCCCTCGTTGTTACAGTTAATCTAACAGTTTATATTAAAGGATTGGTTACAGATTTTGATATCATAAGTCAATAATCATAATGCTAACAACATTCACTTAAAAAAATGTTTAACTGTCTGTTGAGTAAACATTATTATGGTATGTTATTTAATTTATATGGGCCAAATTCTTTCATAAGAACATTGTTTTTCTGACAAAAAATATCAATTGCTAAAGATATGCAATTTTAAAATATATTTTTATACTCTTCCTTGATGATAAATATTTTTATTGCAAGTTTTCTAGAATTTTTGTAATGTTTGTCAAATGTGTTTCTTACATGTAGAATAGATTAGAAATAAACAGCCTGTGAATTTTACAAGTAGTGTTTGTTGTAAAGTGTTTGATTTGCTTTTAAAGTCTAAATTCAAAGGCATATTTATATAAATTTTAAAATTATGTACATAAGTTGGCAAATTATGAATTGTTCTAATCATAATTTCAAATTATCTGTATTTTGGAATTTGCATTATTCTCAAGTTGTATTTTTAGCTTTAAAAGTAAATGCATAATTTTATTTGCTTTAATTGAAATAAAGCCGATACACTTAAATAATGTTTCATTTGAATTTGTGGTCTACTTTACTTTCAGGCATATATATACTGTAATAACTGCTCATCTGTTAAAAGGTCTAGCAGATATAACTATTAGTAAATACAGTTACATAATATATAGCAATATATTATAGCTAATTCATGAAAGTAAACTTCCGCCATATCATTTTTAAATAGTGAAGATACAAGCACATTCATTGCTTAGAAAGTATGTGAAAACTCACAGAAAATAAAGATTTAACCTAATTTTTATAATTCATATTTCCACCACACCAGCTTACTGTGAAAAATATTTTTAATCTTCCAGTCGATAACACCAATGGATGGGATGTGTACTGTACCCGCCTTCCAAGAAGAGGACAGTTTTATGTCTGGTTGTAATCAGCCAGTTAAAATTTTAATTGCATTTTTTATGTTTCAAAGAAGAAGTGAGACTATAATATATTAAATATTTAAATATAGTCTAAAACTGTTTTTATTGAAATTAAATACGCATAAAACTTATACACAGATAATGATATGATTAAAAATTTAAGGCCATAGGACTCATCAGTAGCTAACAGTTGCACATTTAATATTCAATTCAGTAATTGGTTAACCCCTCTGGCAGTGATGCATGCTTGTAAATGTTAAGATAAGGAGAGATAAGATTCGTAATCTCATCCTGTAATACATTCTTCAGTCGTTCTCCAAAACTGCGACATTTCGGAATGTCCGAATCTGGCAGCCTACCAAACTGTTGCAGGATGATAGGGTCGATTTGTTTTTGTAAAAGATAGCACTTAGCTAGATAGCTAGTAATGGGTGTGTGCCTTTGTAAAACAAAGGCTGACTGGAATCCCTGTTATGGAGATAAAAGAACATTGCTTAATTAGTTTTTATTTTAATCTCTTTCTTCAATTTAATTTTTGTTATCTTAAGTACAGACTTTTTTATAATTTATTTAAAAAGTATAATTTTACTCAACTTTTAAAAATGTACATATCGCAATTTTAAGGGGAAAACACATTTTTTAAAAAAATAATAATCTGAAAGGTTTCAGATTTTAATTATGACCAAAGTGGCGTGTATTTAACATTTTGTGTGTTACTTTTATTTATTAAATACCATGTTCTTCGCACTTAAACCATAAAATTCAGTTCAACAGCAATATCGCAAAATAATTTTAAATTGAGTATATCTTTAGAAATTTTGGTACACACTCTCACTTGCTGGAGATAAAAATGTTTTTCTGTACAACGTTGGTATTTGCTGGCTTTGAAATCTTTGAGTTTGTTAATGAAAAATTTGTTAAAGTTATAGAGAATATTGTTACGAATTTCACATTTATTTGGCTATTTATTTAGAATTGTAATTAAAATTCCTTTTTATTTTCCCATGCAATGCAGACAATTTTTGAAGAGAAAGCTACGTCAAAAAAAAAAAAGCAGTAAATTGAAAAGTGAAACGATGCAAAATGCAAAAACAAAAGTAATAGTACTTCAGAATTAAAATCCCTTTGGACTAAAAATCAGTTTTATAGAAATTTTTCAAAAAAAAAAAAAAAAACCAGTTTTTTGTGATTATTTAGAGTTTAAAAGAGCTGATGGATAAACTGGCATAAAATTAAAGGTAGTGGCAACCTAAATGTGAATCTCATGCTCTTACATATTATCCAAATTGGTATGTTTTCTAGTTTGACTTCATCAATCAATACAATTTTAATGGACTGAGTGTAAGGTAATGTTAACAATGTGTGAAAAATTAGAGTAGTATTAATAAATCTAAGAATTTTATGCAAGGAAAAATAGTTGAGGTTTGTAATCCTCTGACTGCAGATATAAAATTCATACCTTTTTCTTCTGAAACTGATCACAGTGAATCTGTTTCCGCCAACATGATGAAAACTTTTTCTATGCATATACAGGATAAATGGTAAATGTGTTATGCATAGGTCTAACATTCATAAGGCTAAATTTGAAAGTAGTATTTTTATTCCATTCCAGTAACATATCTGCAATTTACCTTTCCTTGATTTCTAAATTTTGCGATAAACAAATCTTCTTCCTACCAAAGTGGATTTTGTCTTCATATAATTAAAACTATAATCCTAGTAAAAGTAAACTGAAAAAAGAAAAATGTAATTCAAAATAAGTTATCAAACTTGTTTAAATATCAATGATTTATATTATATGAAGGGTTACTATTTAATACTTTCAACTTTGAAAATTCAAGAAAATAATTGTTTAATTTTGTCAAATTTTGAAAGAAATGTTTTTCCATACTTTCTGAAGAAGTCTCAAATAGGAAATGCTTTAGTTATTTTATTGAAATGTTACTTCAGTAAAGCCTGTCATGATCACATTTTAATTGAAGCAATGAATTAAGACAAATCCTGTTATGCAAACATGATAAAATTCATTAAGAATTTAATGTGTATGATTTTTAAAAAAATGAAATGCTCAATACACAGTCCATAAATCATTCTAATATGGTAATATTAGAGTAAAGCAATAAAAAGAGTGCTTCATAAATTCCATTTAAATTCAGATTTATTAGTGCTTAATTTAAGTAAGTGTAGTTGCTAGTCTGTTTTGCTTTTACCTTCAGCCCTGAAATTTCTAGTTCCTCAAAATGTCATGAATAAATGGTATTTCCTTTGAATATAATTAAAAAACAACTCTCTCACTTTGTATCTTGATTTCTTTTTCTTCCAATATACATCCAACTCGAAATCAGATACATTAAAAGTTGGCTAAAATTTGAGATGCTTGCAGACAATCTGAAAACATCACATTTGAGAGTTAATTTGCACAGCTAAATTTTGAATAGCTAATCCATAGGTCCCAGGTTATCTTGATTACATCAAAGTGTACCAGGGCTAACCATCCAAAGAGGAAGATTCTTAATGGAAACAAGACGTTACACAAGGAGAAAGCAGCCGAAGAATTCAGAAAACTTTATCTTGAACATAAAATTTTTCATATGTTTAGCTATAACCAAGATTTCACTATAACATTCCAGGAATAAAGCAATAGTAAGAAATGTCAGGCAAAAATATTTTTTATACATAATTAACAACATCAATATTATGCCTGAAACACCCATATGTTTAAAAATTAAAACATATCTGTATTTCTTAACTAAAGATGATATAAATGATTAAGAAATAAAGTGCAAGTTCTGAAGCCAGAACCTATTCATATTTTGAGAGTCAGGAGGGGGGAGAAACAGGTCAAATTAGTCACATAAGATATCCTACAGATGAAATGTGTTCCGATATTTATTGTATAAGATTATCTTAATTTCATGCACTAGAGCATTCTTCAGCAGTTTATAAATATAGTATGAGTATTAAATCAAATTTTTATCTCTCAAGATGGCGTCACCAAGGCAGTGATGTGCCACCAGGTGATCATTTTGCAATATATCAAATTTTGATTATTTTCAAATAATGAATTAAAAACCAAAGTTTCAGTAATGTGATAAAGCAAGTCCAGGGTGTCTATAATTAAGGGAACCTATTTCAAAACTGCCTACAAGCAAAACCAGTGATCAGAAAATTGTGAAGGCAGATTTAATGAAGGAATGGGAATTTCTTTCAGAAGGGGGGAAAAAATAGTTACAAATAAAAAAGCCAGAGGGCATTTTACTTTGAAAAACGTGTACTAAAAATGTATATCTTTGGCAATACCATGCAGCAGCTGTTATAAAACCTAGAAACACTCCGAGACTTTGTTTTCAATGTGCTTTGCTCACAATGATGGCAGTTCTTCAGATCGCACTTTGTTAGTAAAATTATTTTACCAAAAACAGAGCTGCTCTATGGAAATTTCGGACTTCTAAGAGGTTCAATGAATGTAAGAACTGTTCAGAAAATGCTAACAAAATTTGAAGTAAGATTGTTTTCTGTTTGTTCTGGAACAGAAAGAAGACCTCTCTTCAGAAACAGTATAGGAGGTTTGCGCAGAAGAGGTTCAATGAAAGTAAAAACTGTTCGGAAAATGCTAACGAAATTTAAAGTAAGATTGTTTTGTTTGTTCTGGAACAGAAAGAAAAACCTCTCTGCAGAAAGAGTATAGGAGGTTGCGCTCCAAGTCATAGAAGAACATGGCGTCAAACTTTCAGGCTAGGATAAGTGTATAGCAGAGGTGCAGGATAGGCCACGTTCAGCAAGTCAAAAAATCCTCGTTCTGTCTTAAGAGGTTCCATTGCATTTATCAAAGTGGCGGTATGGTGCAGATTCTGTCATTTATTCTCGTCCCTTTGAGGAGCTAAGTTCTACAGGTTCAGTGACATGCTCCATCACCAGGTAGCATCACTGTTAGAGAACGAAATCTCTAACAGTGAAATCAGTGCCTTGCATGCACAATCTTAATGCAAAATGGAGCTCCTCCACACAATGCATGGTAAGTTACGAATGCTGTTAATCATCATTTTATAGAATGTGTCATTATCCGGCACTTTCGTAATGTGCGACCCCCCAGACCTCGTTCCAGACAGTTTTTGGCGCTGCAGACATTTGGAACATCTGTTTAGTCGTGAAAGTCCAAGAACTTTACTTGATATTAAAACCAGCATTTCACGCCACATGATAAACATTTCCCAGTACATAGTTCGGTCAGCCGTAGAACATGCTATCTTGCGATTTCAGAAAATAAGGACCATGTTAAACTTTTTTTTTTTTTTTGTAAAATTATAAAACTATTGTAAAGGTGTGGCTATATGTATAATTTATTAATATAACACCCTATGGTGACGCTTTTTGTAACTAATTCTTTTTTTCGCTGAAAGAAATTCTGATCCCTTCATTAAGGCTGCCACAAAATTTTGTCAATTTTCTGATCACAGGTTTCACTTGTAGGCAGCTTTAAAACAGAGTTCTTTAATTATAGATTGTATATTAAAATAATGAAATGCATTCAGATTTTGTACCATTTATCACATTATAACATACTTATATCACATATGAAAACAGATTTTATCCTGAAAAGTAAATATTTTACAAATAAAGGTTTCTCTTCCCAAACATTAAATGCAAGAATGTAAAATAAAACTTTTTGCATATTTTATTGATAAAAAATGTACAAGTTTTCATATTCATGGAAATTTGGCAACATTTCACATTGTACAAATTTTTAAACACAGTCTGATATATTTATTAACAAAGTTTACAGCAAATCAATATAAACGCAAAAATCAGTCTTCAAAACCACAGTATAACTGAATGTGAACACATGTATAATATAATTTGTGTATCTAACTTTATAAATGCAGTTTAATATTTAAAGGTATTGAGGTTTACTTTACCAAAGAATACTTGAAAAACAATTTACACTGAATTTCTCCTTAGGCATAACACTTAAAAAATAATAAATTAATAAAATGCAGTTTTGGACCTGATAAAAAATATTTTATATTCAACAATTTAAGAAATGGAAGATATTTAATTTGAGAAGTACACAAAATATGTCAAATGAATGTTCCATATTTTAACAAATATATTAAATCACTGCAAACAGCTGCCCAGAATATATATTGTACTATTCTTATGAATTTGAGATTAAATAGATACAGAAGTGAAAAATGATTTATAGAATGTATAAAATAATAAAACTAATTTTAAAACATTTCAAGTTACACTGATGGAATACAGCTCAGGAACAAAATATCACAATGGAATATCAAGATCTACAGAACAAACAATATGAATTATTTTAGACAGTCAAAAAAGGGCAAAAATGTCAATTACAAGTAAAAGCCTTTAGACGGTTCAAAAGGCATCAGATGGCAACATATAGAAACAGATTCATTAAATGTTCACCTGCCATCTGGTAGTATTTGCCTAGGAGCACCATATGGAGTCATTCCTCGCTGAGATGCTCCTTGATTTGATCCAGATTGCAAACCTATAATAGTTTTTCCCATCTCCAACATTTCTTTTGTAAATAGTCTTTTATTTTCATCTGCAACTTTCACACCAATTGTAGGACCTTCATACCCTTTTTTCTTTGCCTGTTAAAAATGCAGTCAATTAATATTATGTATTCATACATTACATATACAAATAGTACAACTTACACTAAATTTAACATAAATCATTTAAAAATTAAGATTACAATTTGGAATTTATTTGCATGACAATAAAGTTTTATTTATTAATATGAAGAAAACTTCCTTTTTTTTCCAAAGAAAGCATCAATATTTCAAAATACATGCATTATAACATCAATAATATTTCTTCATAAAAATGTTCAAAATAAAATTTTCACACATTTACAAAATAGTTTTGATATATTTTTCCAGTGATATATTGCTTATAAAACAAATACAGTATATTTACAAATGTTTTAGAAAGATAAAACATACTACATAAAATATTCTACTTTTTAAGAGACAAGGAGAATATATATTTGATATCAGCAATATGTGAATGATATGGCCCTGAATATTTTCTGATGACATATTTCAATCATGCTAACCATTCAGCATGATTTTCATGGATTTTATAAAATGAAATACAACAGAACTCTGTTCTTATCATTTCTTTATAAACAAATAAAATCACATATTATATTCCCCCTTATTTCCATGGATTAAATTAATGAGCAGAAACAATTTTCTAAATCAGTGTGGCTACTGAACTTGAAGATTTTAATTTTTAAAAATGTGTGGTTTAACAATGAAAGCTAATGATCTAATTCAAGAGAAACATGATAATGCTTTGGAAGAGAATAAATATTTCTGAAATGTTGAAAATCTATTCAATAGTTGTTTAGAACATCTACATATGTAGATTGTTCCATTTAATCAATTATTTCATTTTGGATGGATGAAATTTAAGAACTTATATAAAAACTAAATTATACATTGAATACATGAAGGTAAAAACAATTGACATTGATAGAATTTTATACAATTCTGCAAGCTAAAGATATTTGCAGCTAGACCAAGAATGAAAAAAATTGAGCTCAGCACTTCAATTTTTCAAGTGTAATTCTCAGCTAGAAAGAAATGTTATTTTATTCATCAAAAAAAAAAAATTTTTTAACTCTGAAATAAAAAAAAAATTCCTCACATCCATTGTAAAAAATAAGTATCCGATTGCAAATCATTTATTTAAGAAAACTGAAATTCTACTGTACGAAATAATAAATTTTCTTCCCAATATTTTTACATCAAATTACATCTTTTAACGTCAAAAATAAATCTTATGCATGTAACAGTCATGATATTAAAATAAATTACTTTTGGAACATAAATATATTAAATTTTGAATTCCTCATATGCATGTAAACTATCTCTCAAAGCAAGATAGAGAAAATACAAATTATTATCATTTACAAAAGAATAAATTGCAACATAAATAACACTTAATAAACCATACAAAAATTAAGGTTTCAAAACTTATGGTACAAGTGCCTGAAACTTATTACAGATGTATAAACTAAAAGGATCTGATGTAAACCAAACAAAATATTTTCATGTAGAGTATCCACTAATCCAAATCATGCGTTACTTTTATCAACTGATCCTATATTAATAGTTATAATAAATACAGTTACTCATAGCATGTATGCCTTACTTCAGTCTTTTACAATTCACATAAAAATGATGGTGATCACTATTGAGCAGAGACTAATTGAACTGAAAACTGTCATCAGAATGACAGAACCAAGTCAAAATTTTACCTTTTAAAAATAAAAATTATAAATATTGCATTTGAATAAAGTTATCTGAAAATACATTTTGTATTTTGTGCATTATGGAATTTTTTAACCCTTCCCCAAAAATATGATAAACTTTTACTTACCATTCCACCTAATGCAAATATACAATTGACAACCTGAAAAATATTTTAAAAAAATTATTTACAACAGAAATGAAGGTATATGATATGCAAATGTACAAGTATAAAAATTCTTACTGTATATAAGTTTTTTCTTTCATATAAATCATTTACTTGAAAAAGATCATGCCTTTTCAAACCATATGCTTCACAACCTTTTAAAAACATTTCTAGATTTTCCCGCTGAAACAAAGAATAATTATTTTGTAAAGGATGGTACATTTTATATGTGCATATATATTACAAATGAAAACATTTGATTTACTAGTATGGTACAAAAAATCATAATTATTATGAACATAAAAGGAAACTAAGATATATGTTTTTAACCCTAAGTTTAACACTAAATAAACTTAAAGACTTTAAAATCTAATGGTTATGCATTTGTTAAAAAACAATCTTTACTTATCCTTTATCTGTTCCACCATTAAAAGGCACTACTAGTCCCTCGGTGTCTTCCCCCCCCCCAACCTGTTTTCTTTTTCTCTCTTTTACTGACTGGTTCTGGAAGATTGGTTGGTTAGTCTAACAGTCATGCTATTTTCTTTCTAATCTAATGTTCTAAATTCTTTTTAATTTACTTGTCTTGTAATCGAGTAAATAAAGTGCTTTTGCCCCCCCCATTTACTCAATCACAAGATACCTGTTGAATTAGCAAATCGTTACATTGTAATATATTTTTATAATTTGGCATCTTGCTACCTACAAGATCTATTTGTTGGGATGTTCTATGTTACATTCAGTTATTTTCTTGTTAAACCCTTTGTATTGGCATGGTTTATTATTTCTTTCACTCCTTACTGACAATAGCACTCATTTAGTAATGCTTTTAGAGTCATCATTAGGTGTTTGAGGAAGTATTTTTTCCTAAGCTCCTTCAACAGAGGATAGCCACCTATATAGTGGATGGCATCAGCTGAAGACATAGAAGTTCTGCATATCCAATTAACAAGCTGGTGTAGGGGGAGGGAAAAGGCCAAGAAATGTGGCTAAACACATCAGTCATTTAGTAGTCTCATCCCTCAGAATGCGCTACAAAGAGGCAACAGACAGTGAATTTGTCAGGGAAGAGAAAGGTGACATGCAAACATAGTAGTTGCACATAAGGAGGGAGTTGAACCTCTTACCGTAATGTCAGCCTAACAGTCAAAGATGTTCTATACCTAAAACCGCAGTGAAACAAATTAATGCTAGAACCCTAAGTTATGTAGAAATGCATATAATAATAAATACTGTAAATATAAAATGAAATACTTATTCAACATATATAACGAAGTATAGCTTAACTAATAAATTACACATAATATTACCAATATTAAATACAGTATTCTAGTTCATGTGCTACATTTATAATGTATTTTATCTTCCACATAATAAGGGCAAAGCAATGAAAAAATACTATATCAACACTGCATATCAGACGCACTGATCCAAAATGTACGACTAATAAAGCAAATATGGGTTGCTCTATTTTTGCAATAAAATGGCTCGTTCTTGCTCAATGAGCATTTTTTTAATTCATAAGCCATTTATTTCTTAAAATTTAAAAACCTCTTGAAATTTCTCACTAACTGCAAATAACTGAAACTTTTTGGCATTGAATTAGCTAAACTAAGGAGCAGCTGCGAATAGAATTTTACTTATAACGCAGGTACTACAAAAAAAGGGGGGGAGGGGGCAAAACTTTGGAAGTTCTATACTTATTTCAATAGTTACTCAGTAGAATGATTTTATGAAAATTTTTTAAATGAATTACATTTTCATAAACAATAACTCATTTTGCAAAAACTGTTGATCTACTATATAAAGAAAAATCTAATGACAACATAAAAATTCATGTTAGGCAAAGTCTAATGAGAATGAGCTCGATACTGATTATATAATTTTTTAAAAAGACATAAATATGAGTGTGTGCATATATACAGCTATGTAATTCCAGGATAATGAGTTCAACTTTGATTATTCTTCAACATCTATCAATTTTATGAAGAAAAAATTAGAAGATTGCCTCCTTGAGGCTGGTACTTAAATTGGCTTGTAAACTGAAGGAGAAATCA
Source organism: Stegodyphus mimosarum (assembly GCA_000611955.2). NCBI lineage: Eukaryota > Metazoa > Arthropoda > Arachnida > Araneae > Eresidae > Stegodyphus > Stegodyphus mimosarum. The sequence goes on from KK119566.1 coordinate 173,103, forward strand.
ATGTAATTTCAGTCATCAACTCACTGCAATATCTTTTAAATACTAAAAAGTCTAAGTAGATTTAAACAAGAAGAATCAAACTCTGAAATGCCACGATGCACCTGCTGAAAATTTAAGTTTTAAATACATAAATACCATGGCATTTCTTTGGGAAATTATGGTAATTATTTAGAATTTTATTTTGAATACTTTCTGATGATCTGCAGTCTCTGTCAAAGGTCATAAACTTGTTGGTGACTAATTTATCACCAAGCTAATATGCAAAACACAACAGCCATTTTCAAAATTGCTGCACACCAAGAATTGTATACAAGAGCAGTCAATCAATCAAATTAAAAAAGCAAGAAACATCTCTAATAATGTGCAAAGCAATTTGCTTTAAAAAAAAAAAAAACACAAGAGAACTGCACCCACTATAAACTGGCCAAAACAGACCTGTGCTACACTTGGGTTGCCACAAATACTTTTTGGTGGATGAAGTTGGTTGCCAAACTATTTTGGTGATATACTGCTCTGCCTGAAGAATTCTTTTTTGTGACTTGGTGGAATGTGGATTATTAGAGTACTGTGCATTTTGTTTTTAGCTTTAATTCCAATTCTAAATGTAATTAATTGCTAACATACACTGTAAAATAAATAAATAAATTATTTTTGTAAAAAATTCATAATGTACTTAAATTTTATGAATAATTACTAATAATGCATATAAATTTTAACACAATAAGATATGCTATTCAAATCTATGGAAAATGATATAACATTTACACTTTATACCTTAAGTTTATGTCATTTTATGATAAATATGGAACATTATTAAATTCTTACCTCTTTGAAAGGAGCTTTCATTGTATTTATCTTCGAAACAGCTCCGGGTAATAATTTGTTTATCAATCTAATAAAGGTAAATTTTTATTTTAAGAATTCTATCTTTTAATGATTTTAAAGAAGTGCATACACAACTACAAGTTTTAGTTTCATAACTTTAGTTACATTATTTATTATAATCAATCATGGACAATTAATAAGAAACGAGCTTTTAAGCATTTTAACTTTCCAAATGTTAATTTACATAAAAATATTATATCCGAATCCAGTCCATTTTAATTAGATCTGCATAATTAAAAAGATTTTTACACATTTTTTAAAATATTTAAAATGTCTATGAGCACAAATATCACAACATTATAAAGTTCCATTTTTGAAAGTCACTTCACATTTTACTTCTTTGTACGAAGTAAAGGAAGAACTGTAATCACAGAAAATTCCGGGTACCATATTTCAACAAAAATATCCATTTTGACCGCATGACATCTGTGTGCAAGGTTAGAATAAAGTACTCTTTTTCCCCAAACAAATTATAAAACTGACTTAAAATGGATTCAGATGAGATTTTTTTCATAGCGTCTGTACGTACGTATGTATGTATCTCGCAAACTCAAAAACAAGTAGCCTCAGAACGTTGAAATTTTGTATATAGAACTAACATGTAGTTGTGCACCTCCCTTTTTGGTCACAATCGGCTGCACCAAAAGTATATAAACATATACCTACTCTTGTTACTTAGTAAGTTTAGTTTTTTTTTATTCTTATAAATTGGTAAATTGTGCATTTTTTGCTTTAAAAATTATTGAATTATGTTGTTCTTATCTTCTGGTTACGGTTTTTATGCCTTTAGTTAATCTGCATTAGGTAGTTGTAGAATTATCAACAATTTTAAAAGTTATTTAAATGCAGCTAAGCCTAATTTTGTTTTACCATAGCAGCCATATTTGTTTACATTTGAAACTCAATATTGAATTAAGTCTGCACCTTCAGTGTCTTTTGCCGAGTGGGACCAAAAGGAAACTTTTAGCTTTGCACACCAAAAAATCTTTCTTCTTGCCAAATTGCTTGTTTTTGCATAGAAACTCCAATTTTAACTGTAAAAATTGTTTTTTTAATTGTTTTAACTGTATTTGGTATTTTATGTTTTTCTATATCTTTCAATTTTTAATGAAGATATTTTGAAGTTTTGTGTATTTTTGCTTTGCTGCAAAGTGAGAACTGAATTAATTGAATGAGAAATACATCTCTAATGAAATTCGAGGAAGTAAGTTTGAGTGAAATGCATATAATTTAATATTCCAAGGAAAGTCATGTGGTGTACATATCAGCTTGTTTTAAATTATTATTTAAACAGTTTGGCCAAACATAAAAAATATTAATTTGCTTTTTAAATTATCTACATATGAAGCAAGTTACTTTCCTTTAGTTTTAAGGATATATCAGGCTTAGTCTAGTTACAATTAACAAATATAGCCGTAGAATTTAAATGCTTGAAATATTTTTCGATGTTACTCAAATGAAAATGAGCAGCAGCACTAAATAAGGTTCACATTCCTAATACAGATTCTAAATACCTTTTCTGCTTTCTTAAACTTCTAAATAAACTGAACTAAATAGGTAAAATTATGCTTAATAATTAAAAATATAACTTATAAAACTAGTTTTGAGTAACATCACAAATTTACACCATAGCTGCCAACCATGAAATCTAAAAAACCTGGAGGATTTCATGCCACCATTTCAGAGGAATTCTAAATGTACTGAAATTCACTTTCAAATGTGGTATTCAGGTTACTGAACTATATGATTCTGGTTGTAAAATATATTAATATTTATTGAGATATTCTATTATTTTTTGTTCTTTCACTAATTTCAGCTTTTAATTACTCTTAAACTTTTATACTGAGAAAATCCTGAACACGGAAGGAAATCTTATTTACACAAGCACTTAATATGAAAGAAAAATTAATAATTAATATACATAACATTTGTATGAATACACTTTATAATGTACCATACACTGAAGTAAAACAAAATTGAAATATTAACTGATAAACATTGCTTGATTCTTCATATAGAGTTTTACAAATGTCTATACTGTATTAAGACAATTCAGATACAATTTTAAAAATAAAAGGGTGATAAGAAGAAAATAATAAAATTTAGTAGAAAAAATTATTCTGAAATTTATTAGTGGTTGGAAAATGCAATTTGTAATCAATTCAAAAAATTTCATCAACTGTGGGGAAACATTTTGCTTAGCAGCTTCCTGTACTAAAAATTAAAAACAGAGATACAATGGTCTACTAGCAGACAGGTTGAAAAACCAAGAGAGTTGGCAGTTATATTTTACTGATATAAAAAATAAATTTATTTATTAAAAAATAAAATAAATATTCACACAAAGCAGCAGCTTCAATAATTTTTACATTAGCATATTTTGAAAGCTATCCACTTATACATTTGGGTAAAAAGGATGCAGGGGGAATGTAATGGTACTTTTACAGAGAAATCTCAGAAAGGTGCCAAAATATTCAGCTAAATAGCTTGCTAGCAACTATCTACTAGTTTAATATTAAGAATATTCAAAATTGCATTTGGTAACTTTCATTGATAAAATCTGGTTACACTTTACAGACTGCCTCTAGTACCTTACTCAGACAGTGTTACTAAAGAAAAAGCACCAAATTCACATTTAAATATAAATTTGGTACTAATTATGAATACATTAAAAACAGGATACTTCTTCAGTACTTGCATATATTTCACAGCATTTCCAGAAATGTAAAAAATTTAATACAGCATTTCAATGAGATATTTTAAACATAATATTCCTTTTATTTTTTTAATGCTTTAAAAAATTTACACAAAGTGTCCTTACTTAATACCTTTTTCTTTCAAATTCTAAACATGGTAATTAACAAATTATCATCATCAATACTAAAACACAGTAAAAAACAGTGTCAAAAGATACAGTTCAGGTAAGAAAGAAAGACCTGCTGTTGGAAATTTACGAGCAACATCAATTAACATTGAAGGGCAGAGAGAAATGTTTTAAACTTGACAATTATGCATTATCTTCTGAGTATACATTTTGCATTTTGAATTAATTATAAATTTAACATAGTCATTAAAATATTAAGAATTCCAGAAACAGAAGTCTTTGGTAGTTTCGTAAGTGGATACTTGCATATTATAGCAACAACTTGGTACAGTTTGGTGAATTTTACAGAACAAGAACTACTTTTATTGTAAAAGAAATGTATATACATACATATACAGGATGTTTCAGCAAATCAGTTACAAAATTTCAGGAGAGATAAGAGTACACCTAGACAATGGAAAATCACATAGCAATGCATGGTCGAAAAGGCTTTCCTGGTGCAGTAGTGATGACACAAAACACAAGAAAGGAATAACATGAACAGGATCAGGAAACATTTTATTATGCTTAGTACATCAAAAATCAAGAAATAAGAAAAAAAAAATAGATAATGTTTGTCTAATGAGGTAGTTGCAATAACATGTAAGTGAAAACAAATTCTTGTCAAAAATGCATTAAAAATTCTGATTTCCCCAGTTATAGTTTATATTTAATTTAAAATCAATTTCATTAGTCTGTACTGCATTTTTTTTTTACAATCAACTCAGCATAATTAACAAGATTTTTACTAAGAAAACTATCATGAAGGAAATATATACTGAAATAAAAATATCTGTTTACAAATGTAATGTAATAAATTATAAACGTAAATATAGTAAAAGCTTATCTCAAATTTGTATTTAATGCATAATATATCATCTGATTTGTATTTCATACATAATATATAATACATTTATATTTAATAATAATTCAATTCCTCTTCCTAATAAATTATAATCAATGAGCAATTAAAAAGGTAAGGTAAAAAAGTATTTTAACAGAATTTATGAATACAACCTGGGAAAATAAATTGAAAACTGAATTAAAAAATGTTGCAATATTCTCCTTGTTTCATTTAATTATGATTAAATACTATTTTTAACTCCCTAAATTAGTATTGGACACTGGATATTTGTATTAAACTTACAGAGAGATATTGAACAAATCATGTTAGTGAACTAATTATCTTATTACTTAATAGCTGAATTTTTCAATAACTTGACAACTTAAAAAATAATAGCTCAATACTAAATGCTACAGAATACTTATTTTGGGTAAAATCATGCCATTCATAATATTTAGCTATCTACTGCACTATTAGAGTAACCTTCAACATTTGATAAATTTTCTAATTAATAAAATGAAGTAAAATATCAAAACATTTAAAGTCTTGAATGCTGTCCAAAAAGAAATTTAATACCTGCAATCATTTTTGCTTTCATTCGAATTTTTCAAAAACTCAACAATCTAAACAATAATGGCTCAGCATTAAATGCTGTCCAATACTTATTTTGAGGAATAGCATGCCATTTGTAACATTTAGCTATCTACTGCATTGTTAAAGTCACCTTCAACATTTGATGCATTTTTTAATTAATAAAGTTAAGTAAAATATCAAAACATTAAAACTCTTGAATGTTGTCAAAGCAGAAATTTACATTTTTTTTTCATGCATATCTTTACATAAAAAAAGGCCACACACATAAAGCCTTTCTTACAATTTTAACAAAAGAATAGCTATATTTTGCACAAATATTTACATGATAATTAAAATAGGGATCTATTTCAAATTTGAATTTAAATTTAAAGAAATTAAATTTATTTATTAAAAAATGTATAAAAAGCTTAGATTTAAGTTTATCACTCTTGATTAAAAGCAATTCTGTTTGGAAAAAAGTTCCATACTTACGTGCACAATGCTGTTCCATCTTTTAAGACATCTGCAAAATCAAACTGATCTTTTACACCACCATCATGATTCGGAGGGTCGAGATTTAACTTTGTGACATCTCTGATCCAATCTAGAGCAACAAGGGCTTGTTTTAAGTCAAATTTTGCTTGAGCCTACAAACAACAAGCCAAACAATGTTCTTCATCAGCATTACAAGAATAATTTTCTGCACTGCAAAACAATATTTAACATGTACAGGTAAATTCCATCCATAAA
>KK119566.1:179037-195186 GCA_000611955.2 Stegodyphus mimosarum
AAAAAAAAAAAAAAAAAAAAAAAAAAAAAGGACAACGGATTATAATCAAGAGAAAAAAATTCTCATACTTTTTAATAGCTATGCATAATCATGAAAATATTATACTAGGATTATAGTAAATTGAGAATCATTTTTCTATAAATTTTTTACTGCATTTTATAAAATTAATGGTTAATCTTTGTTATTGGAGATTAAAATAAATTACAAATGTACAAATTTTACGTGCATTAGCTACAGTTTTTAAAGAAAAATTATCACAAAAGTTTCTTGCTTATGTATGAAATTAATTAAGCTTAAGAAACTTAATAAAATTGACTGAAAATACAGTTTTAAAGGACCATGAATGTTTAAGCAACTCAGATTTTCCTTTATCTATGAAATGAAATGGTATTAAAAAAAAATTATCTAAATTAAAATCAATTTTATTAAGTTTTATGAATCACTGAAAAAATTTCAACTTCTATTTTAAAATATGCAATAACTTAAAAAAAATTAATTACCTGGAAATGCTTCAAATAAACTTGTATTTAAAAATTCATTTAATATTTTGAGTATTTTTTTCTTTAGGAAGTGCTATACAGAATTACATACACTACTCATACACAGAATTGAAGAAGGAAAATTTATTCTTAGAAAAACATTGTCATGGGAAAGAATAAACATTAAATATATTACATTATATTTCAATATTTTTCAAAAATAAGTTTAAATAATTATTAATGAAAGAACAATTGACATTTTATTAAAAATTTATAAAAAAAATATTTTTAAGCATATAAAATTAATGCATTTGGAAATTATTTAATAAATTAATACTATATATTTAACTACTAATATTAATACTATATATTTAAAATGTAAGCAAAAGTTATTACTCAGTGCATTTCTTTCAACAAACAAGCTGAGTAGAATAAAAGGATAGACTACAATTTTCTTAAATATTCGTTTTCAAATTTTACATGAATATCGTTAACATTTAAAGGACTATTAAAATGAAAAGTGTAAATGTACTTTTTTCAATTTTTTTTATTTTTCATTACTTCAAGCTTTTTTGATTCTCAGAATACAGAAGATAACAAATAAGATGTTTTGAATTTTTTGTATATGCTGTTCACAATATATACTAAAAACATTAATCTGTCTTCACTTATTAAGTATTTAAAGCTCTTTTAAAATTATGTAAAAGATGTATCCCTAATTAAATTCCAGATTCATATAAAAATATGCCGAGATTAAAATTAAATATTTTTAAGATATTAATTAGTTCCTTTAGAAATTTTTTTAAATTTTAGGTTCACTTTTTAAAGTTAAAAATAAAATTTAACATTCTGATAAAATTTTAAGCATTTTTAATTATAATTTCTTGTCAATTTCAAATAAAAATTTACAGCAAAGTTTTAATCAGTTAAAATAAAATGAAAAACTCTGGTCTTTTCACATACCTTTTAAGTTGCTTTAAAAATTAAATGAAATTAATATATATTTTCACCTCTTTTACTATTACATGGAAATTTCTGAGAACAAGCACCAAATAAAACTGAAGACTTATCACTTACTAAATAGAGGATTTCGAGAAATTAACACGCATCAGTTTCAATAATTCCACGCACTTAATAGCATACTATTTTTTCTTATACATTTTTTAAAGGATTATAAAACACTGTTTTCGGAAAGCTCAAAATAACAATAGCAACAATTATAAAATATTTTTATAATTTTAGCCTAATTGAATAAGAAAAAACACTATTCATCTTGAAAAACAATATTTTTATTGAGTTGTTAAGTGTTTATTTTTAAGCTTAGATGCAAACATTATACGGTTACTATGACTTGATAATTTCATGATACACTTTTCAGATGATTTCATGATACACTTGTTAAGAAAAATTATAAATACTTTTAAAAATATTACCTTTAATATACAGTCTCATCTAAAATCGCTACAATGTGTACGCTATGAAATAAAACCACGCGCTGATACTCCTGCCCCTGTAACATGGTTAGCAGCGGCACTGTACTAACACAGCCACCTGTTATGATATCTATATACCAAAACTTAATACTATTTCAGAAAATTTTACCTTTAGCATACAATCCCGGCTAAGACCATAAGCTGGTCCTTGATATGCCATGGTGGAAATATTTTTAGTCCACTTTTTGAAATGACCGCGAGCTATAATAGTGTTCCGTTTCAATACACTTCGCAACTTTCACACTTTTCGAGACAAGCAGGAAAATTTCGCTACGCTTACAGAGACTCAGGCATGGGAGGGGTCAACATAGATGGCGACACTGTTCCCCAAAACTTAAGGGAAGTTTCTGATGTAGGAGAGCAGTGAGAAAGAAACTCGAAGCCGCCAAAAAGTTGAATTGATTCGGAATATTCGCTTTCTCACATGTTGCGATCAAAAAATAATTTTAATCAGAATTTTCAATAAATATTTCTTATTTATATGATTACAAGCATAAACTCAATTGGACGATTTTAAATGTAGTGTATAAATAAAGAACGCAGAAAAACGGTGCATTGAAGAAATTAATTGCAATTAAAAATGTAAATAAAAATTCGTAATAACTCAATTTTACTAGAAGATAATTAATGTAATCTTTACGACATTACATAAATTTGCCTATTTTGAACTGTTAATGGTGATCTCCTTTTTTAATCGCTAGGGTAGAAACAGGGCCGGCGCTAGGCATTTTGCCGCCCACGGGTTCTAATTGTGCTTCCCGGTGCCTCCCTAAATTCTAAAAGTTTTGACATTTCTAAATTCTGTCAACCCAGTGTTTTCCCTAAATTTTAAAAATTTTGCCTTCCTTAAATTTTGTTGCTTGTATTCTGTAAATTGTGAAAATTTTGCTTCCCATAAATTGTGCCGTAGTGCCGGACCTGGGCTAAGGCTCCTATATACCTTAGGAGGTATGTAGGAGCCTTAACCTGGGCAGAACTGATTCGCAAATTTAGGTTTTAGAAAAGATAAATGTTGGTACACTATACGTCAGCGACGCGCAAACCTTCGTTGTTTAGCGTTTACGAATGGATTCCCAAAATTTCCAATTATTAATGCTAAATTTTTATTTCTATGTATCCTACGCACTATTTCTTACTTTAATGAATCTTCTGACATTTTTAATTACCAAATGTAAGGCTGAGAAAAGTAAAAGAAATTCTTAAAAAATTGAATTTTTAATTGTGAAAAATGGAGTACTAAAATGTTAATTTGCGTTTGCTGCCAGGTTCATAAAATCTAATCTATCCATTTTAGTTAAAACTGAAGCTAAAAATCACAATTTATCAAATGTATAATTTGTTGCAATAAAAAGTTAACTCTTTGGCTTCTTCTAATGGAAATTGGGAGGTATAATTACTTCAACATAAAAATGAATTTGGAGGTATAATTCATTGGTAATTATTTCAACATAAAAATGAATTTGAAACTTCAGCTCGGTTGGAGTTTCTCATAACAGATATCTCAAGTTTAGTCAATAGCTGTTTTAACGACATTAAAAGTATAAAATGAAATTGCATTTGCTCTGGCAGCACAGTTTGGCCCTGCTACATCCCAGTTTTGATTAAGAAAACATCAGAGATAGAATTCCAAGTGTCTCGGAATTTTTCGCCTACCACCACCATTTCAGTAAACATTCATACCGACGAATTATAAGTGCTCCCAAATTGAAATGCATTTCAAATGTTAGAGGCAAGTGAGTGTACTAATATAAGATATAATGATGTATTTTTTAAATTTGCTATAATACATTTTACATCTCCACTAACTGAAATAAGTGTTGGTACTGAGTGGAATGCTTATCATTTTTAGAAAAGAGATGAAAGCAATAACATCTCCCCTCCCGATGAATAATTTATTTACGATATGGCAAATGTCTGCATTTTATTCGTGTTAGTTACTTAACTAATAATTTGTCTTCTTAATTTAGTTTTGTTAACATGTACACAGCAAAAGATTTTTTTTTTCCTGTAACGTTATTTAATGGAAAAAGGCATTGTAATGTTTTTGTTTTCGATTATGCTTCAGTTGATAGAAAAATAAAATCTGCTTGGAGAAAGCGATAATACCTACATAATACTGCATACATACATAACATACATAATCTGCTACATACATAAAACAATAGGCTTTTCCGACTAAGAGAGAATGCAATCAGTAAAAATAGTTAAATGCGTAAATATAAAAAATGGGAGGGAGAACATCGTATTTATAACACAAAAAAAATTTTTAAACTTTTTGACCATCTACTTATCTTTAAAAAAAAGAAAAGAAAAGAAAGAGCGAATATATCCGCGGGAAAATATTTTCTCATTATTCTTTTTTCATGAACAAGTAAGTACCTGTGTAATCTCACGCATTCACCCTTGAGTAGAGCTATTTTACACTCACGTCCATAAATTAAGGATAATTCGGAGTCACGCGGAAATCGAACTATAAAGTAAATATATCACCTGTAAAATCACTACACACATCTTCAAGAATCATACGCAAATTTCAGGAAGTAACCAGATGACACCGATGGTACGTCACGAGAGTGTAAGAGAGTGATATATAAGGAATACAGGCAAAGAAGTAAAATTGTTCGCAGGCGCTTTATAAGCATTTCCGTGCAATAACCGAATAGTTATGACACAAAGGACGCATTTGGATGATTTTTTACGTGGTAGAATTATCGGCCGTCTGGAATGTGGGCGTACTCAACTGGAAGTATCAGACGAACATGGAATTGCCCAGAGTGTCATCTCCAGGCTTTGGCAACGATTCCAAGATGATGGTAATGTGAGTAGACGTTACAGCACAGGTCGCCCGAAGTTACAACGCCGAATGAGGACCGGTATTTGGCAGTTACTGCCAAAAGAAACAGGCGGAGCACAGCCTCAGACCTGTCTCGTCAGCTCTCTTCAGCCACTTTTACGACAATTTCAAGGCAGACCGTGTACAGACACTTAGGGCAGATTGGTCTACATGCTCGTAGACCTGTCAGATGAGTTCCACTTACTGCAACTCACTGTCGCCTGCGGTTAGCCTGGAGTAGAGAGCATGCATTGTGGACACCGCAACAGTGGGCTTGTGTGATGTTTTCCGACGAGTCCAGGTTTAGCTTGCAGTCTGATTCTCGCCGGACTTTCATATGGAGAGCTCCAGGTACCCGTTACCACCAAGAAAACATCATTGAACGACACCGTTACGGTGGTGCAGGAGTGCTCGTTTGGGGTGGAATTATTCTAGGTTCCAGAACTGACCTGCATGTTCAAATTGGAACCATGACAAGCCAAATCTATCGGGACGTCATTCTGGAACAACATGTACGTTTGTTTCGGGGCGCCATGGGCGCACAATTTGTGTTTATGGATGACAACGCCCGTCCTCACCGTGCAAACATCGTAAGCGAATGCCTTCAATCGGAGGATATCACCCGTATGGACTGGCCAGCATTCTCACCGGACTTGAATCCAGTAGAGCACGTGTGGGACATGCTTGGCCGACGAGTTGCAGCCCGTCAACCTCCTCCTACATGTCTACCGGAACTTCGGAGAGCATTGCTTTTTGAGTGGTGTAATATCCCCCAAGATCAGATCGATAATTTGATACTCAGCATGCCTAGGCGTTGTACGGACTGTATTGCATCGTCTGGGAGACATACAATGTATTAACAATCATACCAACCATGTAATATTGGTTTTTTGTAAATAGGTTTTTTTTTTTAATTTGCTCCAGGGAGAAAAAATCACTAATTTTTTTAATAATATCAAACATATAGCATCTTTTTTTGCTCTTTACCTTTTGTTTAATAAATAAGCTTTACAAATAAGTCAAATTTGTTTTGTTTCTAGCTCTTCCTTTGTCTGATTTTGCATTATTTTTAATTTATGGACATGAGTGTAGATTACGTGCAAAATGTTCGATGTTTCTGGGAATCTTTGCTTTACGAGTGAGGTGTTTTAAAGTATTCTTCCTGCATGATAGAATGACTCAATTATGAAGTCGAGATTATAAGGTTTCATTTTACTTCTATTAGCATATTTATTTGCAGTTTTTCTACTTCTCCTCTCAATATACTATATTATTTTTCCTGAATATGTAGAGAAATATGGTATTTAAAAGTCCCGCCGTAATGATAGACGTCAAAGCGAACAAAACAGCAAGCAAAAAATGTACTTGCGGTTAGCCACGCATCCAATCATTCTCCAGAATCGAGCCTGTGCCTCTTAGAATCGCAGCCTGGTAAAAGGTGTAATATTATTAATAGAAGTCTGAATTCAAACTAATGCAGTTTGAATAAGAAATTGCAATTTTCAATACATAATAAATTCATCTTCAATAAATATGAATCTAACTCCAAAAGTAAGAGTAAAAATATCTTCCTAAATTCACATAAACATGAATGTGTATCAGATTAGTAATGCACTGAACTATTTTAAGATGTAATACGTTTTAAGTAGACGGATGAATACACAAGAATATGTAAGGATTGATAAACTCGTATAAATATGAGTGCATTCCCAAGTAAATGTATATATGGCATTGCATCGTCTTCAGTCATTTGCTTGGTGTAAAAATTCTTAAAGCATATCAAACTGCGCACTGATTTCATGCAATAATAAAATCCAACTGTCCGGAATATTCAGATCTCGATTAGACTGGCTGTATCTTAAGAATAGCTTCAAGCTTCTCCGAGATTGTAAGACAAGTAAAAAAAGGTATTTAGTCACAAAGGCCCTTAAGCCATTGCTCGCTTTGAAATCCTTGAGTTTGTTACTCAAAATTTCGTTAAAGTTTTACAAAATATGAAATCGATAATGAAACAAATTCCATAATTAATTTTTATTGATAATTGATAATTAGTTTTTTTGATAATTTTTTTTTATTAAACTTATGCAAAAACAATCGACTGCGGTTAGCTTGCTCCGTCATAAGCTTTTACAGGGCCATAATTAAATCAGTCGTTACAGATATTCGAGCGGTATGGGATGCAAATAGCATATCCAAGCTTAATGATATCGTTTGTTTAATAAACCTCCATATGTACACTGCAGGGGGGGGGGAAATGGGACAGTTCTACTGGGCCGATTGACGAAATTCAGCTTGCATTTTTCATGTCTCGAAAGCGCGACTTAGAATATGTATTACATTTTTATATAGCATTATTCTCATATAGTTATTTTGACACAAAATCGGACTTTTTCTGAAATGACATGCCAATTTTTTTTTTTTTTTTTGATTTTGATTCTACGATTCAAATTATGCCAAACTGCCAAGTTTTGTAAAAATCGCACGAGTAGTTTTCAAAAAATTAGCTCTCAGAATTTTAGCTAATCCATGGTAATTGAATTTGGAGTATATTTCATAATCTCTCTTTTTTTTATTAAACTTATTTGACTCTTCCTTTCACATTTTGAAATTTATGTTCGCTTCAAATAAAATTCGCCCATTTTTTATGATTTATTTTTTAAATTTGTAGTTTAAAATAATTTTTATAAATTTTTCGAAAAATATTTTGTATTACAATCTATTAGCATTTTACCATCATCTTAAAGTAGATGTATTTCTAAGCATACCTGCCAAAAATTAGAGCTTTTTATTTAAAATTTCCGAAGATATGCGTGAATTTAGATATTGGCGCATTTTGAAATTTGAAAAAAGTAAAATATATGCCAATATGAAAAAAGTTCGTTGAAAGCGTTTTGAAATTCGGCATATTCGTAACATCAAATGTGGTTTAGGCACTTTGTCAAAATTATTTAAAACTACAAACGATATGACTTTTTCCCGCTCATGTACAATGTAAAAAGGGAAAGGAAAATAGGTTGCCATATATTAAGAAGTTCGCTAAGTGAATTATTCTTGGCGAATACTGAAAAAAAATGCGCCAAGATAAATTTTTGAATTTCTCCGTAAATTTCGCCCCAAATTTTACAAAATTTAATATTTAGGCATGATATGAGTCATAGACTCGAAAAATGGAAAACAACTGGCATGTCATTTCAGAAAAAGTCCGATTTTGCCTCAAAATACCTATATTAGAACAATACTGTATATAAATCTAATATATATTCTAAGTCGCGATTTCGAGGCATGAAAAACGCAATTTGAATTCGTCAACGGCCCAGTACAACCGAAGATAAAGAACTATCCCTTTTTTTCAGTCCAAAAGGGCAATTTGCCCAGAAGGGCTATTAATTTCGTTTTGGCATTTTGCGTCGTTTCACTAAAAGCGTTGTTTCACTTTTCAAATTATTGCCACCAAATATTATCGCCCTGTATCATATATTAAAAGAAATTAAATAATGAAGAATCTGCATAAATGTATGTATGTTTCTCGCATTGTGATAAAATAACGGTTTCTAGAGCCATCAACTTTTGAATGACGTAATCCTACCGCGAATACGAGCATCTGGAAGCCTGAATTTGAAATTTGGAATTTGTTTTATTATCGATTTCATATTTTGTAAAACTTTTCAACGACTTCAACGACTTTTTGAATAACAAACTCAAGGGTTTCAAAGCAAACAATGGCAACAATGTACAGAAAAAACATTTTTATCTCCAGCGCGCGAGACTGTGTATCGGAAATTCTAAGGATATGCTCAATTTAAAATTATTTTGCGATATTGCTTTTGAACTGAACTTTATGATTTAAGGGCGAAGAATATGATATTTAATAAATAAAGGTAACACACATATGTTAAAAAACGCCCCTATGGACGTAATTTAAAATCTAAAACCTTTCATATTTTATTAGTCAAAAGGGGCTTTGTCCCTGAAGGACTATTGTTTTCATTTTGCAATTTTGCTTTGAATCACTCTGAATGTCCATTTCACTTTTCAAATTGTTGCCACCAATATTACCGCCTTGTATTATATTTGAAGAAATTAAATAATGAAGAATCTGCATAAATGTATGTACATTTCTCGCATTGTGATGAAACAACGGTACCTAGAGCCATCAAATTTTCAATGACGTAATCCTACTGCGAATATGGGCATCTTGAAGCCCAAATTTGAAATTTGGAATTTGTTTTATTATCGATTTTATATTTTGTAAAACTTTAACGAATTTTTGATTAACAAACTCAAGGATTTCAAAGCGAGCAATGGCAACGTTGTACAGGAAAAACAATTTTATCTCCAGCGCGCGGGACTGTGTATCGGAAATTCTAAAGATATGTTCAATTTAAAATTATTTTGCGATATTGAACTGAACTTTATGGTTTAAGTGCGAAGACTAAGATATTTAATAAATAAAGGTAACTCATAAAATGTTAAAAAAAAAGCGCTTTCGGATGTAATTTAAAATCTGAAACCTTGGGCTTTGTCCCTGAAGGACTATTGTTTTTTTTTTTTTTTTTTTTTTCTCCGCGCAGAGCTTAAGAAGCTTAAGAACTTGCTATTAAATTTGCTTTGATGGCAGCATACTCTCCAATTTTGCCCTGGTAATATTCGAAACGTATTGCACTTTGCTTAAAACTTCTTCATAACGGGTTCAACTGCCAATGACGCTTGTCATGGACCGTGTACGAAGAATATAATAAAGAAAGCACGATTATCTCTGTATTATGTTGATAGAACCCTTGTCAGAAGAAATGTGACGTGATTGACATGGCATTTTAGATAGCTGAGTATTTATTTATAGACTTAAGATATTGTGATTTCAAGACGCTTGAAAATCAGATAAAGCTTGTCTTGGGAAGGGGAGAACTCCAATAAACGAATAAAATAAGCTAAGATACTGCTCATTTTAATTGTATCTCCCTACATCTTTCATCGTACTTTATCGATGTTTTATTGGTTGACCTCTTCTATGTACGAAAAAGTCAAATTGAATCATAAGCTTTTGGGAATTTGATGCGCTTTTCGAAGTTAGAAGCCCAGAATTATTTCCTTTGTGTAGTCATCGAAATTCTGAAATACTGAAATACACCCTCTAAATACAAACAAAAGACATTTAACTAAAGCATAAGCAACATCGCAAAAATTTCCTCTGAAGGTGATCAAATTTCGAAAATTAATAACAAACAATTTTTCCTAAATTGTGAAGAGAATGAAACCTACCATGTTTACTTGCGTTATAGTGACACTTTTTTGGTCAGTTTTTCATTGTGAAAGTCTAGGTGCGACTATTATGCGAAGAAATCTACTACACAATATTGTACACTTTTGACGATTTTTTCTGCTTCAAAACGGGGGCGCGACTATTACGCGACTAAATACGGTATTCGTATAATAAAATTCACGTAGTAATCCTCATCACCTTTGGCGTAGAATCCTTGTCAGCAGAATGAGACGTGACTGGCACGGCATTTTAGATAGTTGAGTATTTATACATGGACGTAAAATACTGTGATTTCAAGACCCTTGAAAATCAGGTTATACTTGCCTTTGGAGGGGGAGGCAAATGCTTTAAAATATATCAGTATAACGTAAACACACTTTTGTAATATTAAACATTATGGTTATAAATGCTCTTGATTTATCCTGAGTAATATTCATAATTTTTTAATTGTTTCATTAATCAAAATTTTAAGCTCTTAATTCATGAAATTAATTTACTGTTAAATAAAAGAAAGCTCTTAAACGACTATTTTATTAATCAACAAAATGCTACTTAAAACACAGAAATCCAAACTTAAATCTGGAAGATTCGTGATGAAAGCAGAACGATAAAATTTCAAATACGAATAAAATTTCAATAAATTCAAATATTTTTTTTTTTGTGTGTGTGTGTGTGTATAAAGATGTTATCATCCTCTTAGTTAGCGAATAAAAACAAAAGATAAAAGCTATAGATATTTATTATGTTTTTATAGCCATAGTCACTATCTTATAATATAAGTATACATTATCGTGCTTCACATTTTTGTAATATGTTATTCCCTACCACTTTCGAAAACACGGTTGGAATAATGCTCTGGAATAGTCTTATGTGCAAATTTGAGGAAAATCCTTTTAGATTTAGCCTATGTTTGAAATGCTTGTACTTGTAATGTTAAATTTGATAAATAAGGCGATATCCGTGACATATTGCGGAGTGATGGGGATATATTTCTGACCAAAAACACCCAAACTTCTTTCCTTAAATGCCCTTTTCCCAAAATGCGACATCCCTCAAAATGACCTAAAATGTTTTATTACCATCTGTATTACACCACGAATTACGCTGTACCGAATGACGTCACTTCATACATTTCTTCTGTAGAAAAGTACGCTGATGTTTTCTAACATCCATATTTACTATATTCATAACTTTTTAATATCAATAAGTTTTATTGATGCTGTTATTGCATTAACGCTGGCTAGAAATAGACAAATTTATTATTAACGTTCAACTCTTTAATATCTAAGCAACAAATAGATTATTATAAGTAAAACAAAAGATATTTCATTTATTTGAATGAAATTTACAGAATAAAGTTCTGTGGAGAAAATACGCCACAATACTGAAATAATTTTTTTTTTAAATAAATAAATAAAATAACGATATCAGGGCGAAAATTTGGACTATGGTTTTTATTTTTTAAAGGCTGAAAATGGTTTTAAAAACCCAAACTTTTATCTTAAAGCATACGTGATAGCCTTAAGGTGAAATATGCACTTCTGATGCTTTTCAACAAACAAAAATCGCCGTTTCATCTTAATGACGATTTTTGCTTGCAAGTGAGATGTTGATCAAGTTTCGAGAGAACAGTGCCCATTCTTGTAAAACAGCAAATCGAAATTCTAGAATAGATATGGTGTATTGCAGTTACTAAATTTTCGTTAACATGTACCATGCGAGCTGCAATGGATTAAGATCTGAAGACCTAGCAGACCAGTGCATGTGTAGAGCTATTTTATTCCATTGGTATCTCTTTAAAAAAATCGTTTTTAGATGATGAGCATTATCACCTACAAAAAAAGGAATCCATGTCCATTACGACGAAAACTGGACAACTATGAAAGTGAAGAATTTCTCGACAATAGATTATATTTAATGATCTACCAGAAAGTAGGAAAATTTCATTATAGCACTTTAGAGGAGCTCTATGACTGTCCGAGATGTTTGTCGCCTCTATTCGATTACAAGTTTTCTTCGTATCAAAAGTCGTTACACTCATTTCGAAGATTAAATCCTAATTGTAAATTTTTTAAAAAAATCCGCTAATTCATTGGCTGCAGTTATGATATTCTTGGGCTAAATTTAAGCAGACCAATAATCAAAACCATCTTAACAAAATCATGGGTTGCTGGGCTTTTACTATTCGAGTCCTCACTTTCCCGAACTTTTTGAGCTATAAGAATAAAATTTGTCAAAATATGAGGCCTTATACTTGCTATGCTCCCGGCAATGTTTCTTAGTGCTCCCACGTTAATACGGTACTACGCGTATTTGAAAACGCCAGAGAAGAACAGAGGCAACTTCAATATAGTTCAGCTTTTGGAAACCTAAGAGGCAGTTCATCAAAATCCTTTTGTTCTTTGTGAAAGCAGAATGGCCCGAAGGATGCTTGCGCTGTCTGCGATCGACGAAACCTTCCATTTTAATGCAGAAAACCATCAAGAACCGGCAATATAATCATCAGATGTTCAGATCCATGTCTTTTGGAAATTTCTGATATTGATAACGATTCTAAACTCTGTGTGTGACAAAATTATGCATATTAAATCCTCTCGACAATTTGGCTTGTCTTTGAGAAATTTCCAACAGCTTTACAAATCTATAACGTATTTTATTTTTCATTTGGTTCATTCTATTCATTGTCACCGCATGGTTATTTCGCGTTTAATGCAACTTCCAAACCTCGTGATTTTAAGTGAGAAAATTGTATAAATTCTACTGCATAAATTATTCTACTGTATATACCATTCTACTGTATAAACCATTCTACTGTATAAATTATATGATTTTATTCCAACTATTCGAGTTGCTATAATGATTTTTTCCATTTTTAAAGCACTGTATATTAAATATTGATATAATAATTTATTAAGGTATAGTTCGGCCCGTTTCATCAATTTTTCCCCGCCTAGTTAAACAGTTTAACTCGGAAATTAATACAGATCTAGATAGAATAAAAAATGTTAGGTAAAACTTCATAATCTACTAATGTTAGGTTTTTGAAATTCCAAAATGACTGTTACGAGTTTCTTTTCACAAGTTTCTTTTTTAACCCTGATTTCTTTGAATTCAATAAATTATATGCTCGTTTCCATTTTGAGTTTTGGATAATCTTTTTTCTACATAAATGTTATATTATTTAAAGACAAATGATGGAAGCAATAAGGTTTAAAACAATTAAAAAAGGTTTGCTACATGGCATTTATGAGAATTTTAGATATTTGTGTGAGGCATTTAAAACATTTAAAACCTTTATTTGTCATTTATTATAAATTAGCAAGTTATATTTTTTTTTTCTCTCGGTGATGATAATAAATTACCGGTCAAGTTTTTTTCGTCATCTTGATTAGTAATATACGTTTATTTTTATTTCCTTTTTGCCATGCTATATATGTTTCCTACACTGAATAATTTATAAAATTATACGGTATTTTCTCCCTCCTTTCCTCATTCCTTCATGGTGTAATTGGAAGCATACTCGAAGCGTATTCGAAAAGTCTTAGGTTTCGAGTTCTGGCGAGGGCGCTGCACATTTTTCACGTCTCTTGCTTCAAAAAAAAAAAAAAAAAGAGTGAGTCTATAAACTGATTAATTATTTTATTTCTACAGAGGATAATCAAAACTTTTTCCGTCAGTAGTCTTGTTGCTGCATATAAGAGGCTTACCATGTCCTACGTGTTCGTCAAGCTATGTGATTAGTAAGGTAATCATTGCTCTCAGAAACTGCACATGGAACTTAATGGTTCACATATTGAGGGTGTCCGTTCGACTAGAAACGTCCAAAGCAGAACTAATACGTAATTATTCCTTTTTATAACTGCGAAACACTGAAACAAAGGTTTCTATTTCAGACTTTCAGTTGCGAAGGACAATTAAGGTTAAATGCTTGGTAACCTTTATGAAACCGTTCAACTTACCGTAACCACACAGCACGCCGTCATTTTGCCAAAGTTGTAAAGAAGAATTTAGACGCCCTTAAATAAGAGACCCAAGTCCTACAATCCACATTTCTCACTATGAGATCTTTTTTGGTTTCTCACTATGAGATCCTTCCGATCTTCTCACCGCTTCTGACAGAATGATGAAAAAAAAAGTACTGACCTTTTTGTATTCTGCAAACAACGGATTTTTTCCTTTTTAGTCCAAAGAAGCTTTGTCTCTGAAGGATTATTGTTTTCGTTTTGCGATTTTGCGTCGAATCACTCTGAATGTCCGTTTCACTTTTCAAATTGTTGCCACCAAATATTATCGCCCTGTATTATATTTGAAAAAACTAAATAATGAAGAATCTGCATAAATGTATACCTGTTTCTCGCATTGTGTTAAAACAACGGTACTTAGAGCCATCGAATTTTGAATGACATAATCCTACTGCGAATATGGGCATCAAGAAGCCCAAATTTGAAATTTGGAATTTGTTTTATCATCGATTTCATATTTTGTAAAACTTTAACGAATTTTTGAGTAACAAACTCAAGGATTTCAAAGCGAGCAATGGTAACGTTGCACAGAAAAAACATTTTTATCTCCAGGGCGTGAGACTGTGTATCGGAAATTTTAAAGATATGCTCAATTTAAAATTATTTTGCGATATTGCTCTTGAACTGAATTTTATGGTTTAAGTGCGATGACATGATATTTAATAAAGAAAAGTAACACACAAAATGTTAAAAAAACGCCCTTTTGGATGTAATTTAAAATCTGAAACCTTTCAGTTTTTTTTTTATTATTATTATTATTTTTTTTTTTTTTTATTCCTCGAAATAGATTGCAGATATCGAACTGCACAGCTCTCGAATAGATTAATTTTGCCCATGTTTGTATGGCTGCGTATCACGCAAGATACATTTTACCACAGGACCAGAAAAGCTACTTAAAATAATCGAACTTTGATGAAAAAAGAATTTACTTTCATTCTTTTGCCTGAGAATTTGAAATTTGATAATTTTTAACTAATTTAAGTGCTTTATTGTGCATCACATTTAAATTCTATATCGTATTGTGCTTTCATTAATAACACTATTACAGTAATTCTAATTATTATAATTCTAACACTATTATAATAATTAATTTCATTAATAACACTATTATAATATTCCTAAGATTAAAACATTGTGTTGATTACGTTAGTTGATAGTTTAATTTAAATATGTTGAATATGATGGTTGAATTTAATGATATTTACTATAAAATTAAAAAAAAAACTTTTTTACATGGTTATTTAATTGCTAATAGATACCGAAATATTTTACTTTTTTGGCTTTTCACACAGCCTTAAGTTCTAGAAAAGTCGTACTGGTTTTTGTTTTCATTTCCAGTTTCGTGTTTGCTTTTTATATTATCCTAACCATCCACAAATAGTTCGCTTTCACCATTAAGGTCTAAAATTTTCTTGTTTTCTATTAAGCGCACGAGAATTATCGGCCTTTGAAGAAGTACCTTTAATTTGCATGGTACATGGAAAAAGCTGTGAAAAAAAATCACTGCACCCAATTACCTCTAGAAAAATCGATTCAGTAGGTTGAATATCCGAAGAAAATATTCGAGTGACAAACTTAAGTGAAGTGCTTATTTTTGATTTATCTGAATTTCTACAATATGACCAGTATTTTGCACTAGTTGAGAAATATTACAGTTATTTAGTGCAATTTAATATTATAACAAGGGGGGGGGGGGGGCTGTAAAAACATACGGAGTTGTGGTAAATCCCAATCGAATTCGAAATAAAACCAGGAATCAGACACAGAATTAAGACACTATTAAACGTCACATATATACTTTTTATTTGTTATTAAGTAATCTGCTATTAGCTCTAATGTAGAATTTATGTGAATACGATATGACGATATTCACGATATGACGTTAAGATAAATTCTCATTTTTTGAATACATAACAAACATCCATTGAAAACCATTATTATAATTCCGTAGAACGTTGAAATATTGTACATGCGACTGCTATAACATGAAGTTGTGCACCTCCCTTTATCGTTGCAATTGGATGCACTAAACATATATTAATAGATAAATATATATATATAT
>KK119567.1:0-24344 GCA_000611955.2 Stegodyphus mimosarum
ACTTGCATTTTCAATATTACTGCTTGAAATATGCCTCCATGTACTTGTGTATTTTCAAACTTTCCATTCTTTTTAATTTAAACATGCATTCTTAACTCCTATTTTCATGTTTTTAATTTAAACATGTATTCTGAACTCTTATTTTCAGTTTTAGAGCTTAAAATTTGTATTTTTCATATGACTGCTAAAAATATGCCTCCACTTATTTATTTATTTTCAGTTTTAATATTTAAATATATATTCTAAATTTGTGTTTAAAATTTTTCTTGATAAAATGTGCATTCTAACTTCTATTTTCAATTTTAACTGCTTTTCTAAGGCTAAACTTGTATTTTCAATATTACTATTTAATATATCCCCCCCACTAACTTATGTACCTTAAAATTCGCTGTTTAAACATATATTCTAAAATTTTTTTCTGGTTAAAACGTGCTTTCTAACTTGTGTTTACAATTTTAACCGCTTTTCCATGGCTTGGCGACATTTTTCGGTCGCCAAGCCGAAAAATCGCCAATGGGGTCCTATACTCAAGCTGTTCCATAATTTTTGTAAGTTTATTAGATGTTGGTCGATCATTTCAATTTTCTTGTCGGTTTAATCCTAGTATACGGTACAGATGGGATATGGTGACTTTTGACGATACTTAGTAAATATTATGTGCTTACATAACAGCAAATTTGGTTAGAAAAAGGAACATAAATGTACAAACGATGCGTATTACAATTATCGCTGCGCGTATGCAATTGTTTTAAAATTCGATTTCCGAGCTCTGAAACCATAACGCACGAATCGCGGAGAAAACAATAAAATCAAAATTAATATTTGGAAATGTTTAATTTAAAATTCCTGTGAATAGGAATTTTAACCATCCTAAATTCTTTTCAAATGCCGTATATTTTTTGTTGTCAAATAAATTTGTTTTGAATTTAAGTTGTCAGGACTGAGTGTTCTGTGCATACTCGCGAACATTGTCGTGATAAAGTCCTGATCTTGAACAGGGAGCTGAATGAAGCTATGTTCAGTGAAAGTGGTAGAAAAATTTCACGCAAGAAGGGTTTAAAATGACCCTTTTATTAAACTACTATTTACAGCCACTTCCCAAGTCGGAAGCGATAACAGAAAATAATGACCGCCCTTGGGTCTAAACTGAACAATCAAATAATTTCTTAGTTAGTAGAGAATTAAGAAGTAGAAAAGTTAGGTTAGGTAGGAAGTAGCAAGTTAAGTAGAAAATTAAGAAGTCGTTGCTTTCAGAGCTGTAAACGCGAGGTTGGCCTCTATGCTAAACGATCAATGGTGCGTAGCAAGATTTGGCTAATACTAACGGACTTAGATTTCTTCAATAAGTAATAGCGTCACAGCGCTAAGGCTTATAATTTAAATACTAGCTAGTCAGGCGAACGTCGAACAGAGCCGCAGTGATCTGAGACTAAAAGCTCTTTCACACCGAGAAGTTCCTTGCTAACCATTTAACAAAACTTGGCTCCACTTCAAATTAGCATAAAGCTGAAACGCGCGCTCATTCTAACGGGAAGTTGAAATAAGAGTTTACAGTAAAGAGAAATTAACATAAAACTTTGTTAGTTTAAACTAAAACCTTACAAAGTGACCAAGAATTTGTCCGCGACTCCCAGTTTGCGTGCCATTGCCATAATATACATAACGCTTTGTATTCGTGCAAACCAGATTAATTCTGAAGTGGTTTAAATTTTTTAAAAAACAGTATAAGTTATTTGTTTTTCAATTGCATTTGAAAAAAAAAATGATTTCAGACTTGTCTTCAACCGAACAGCATGCACCAGAGTATTTTGAAAATGATGAGTAAGTGCGACTTAATGTGGAAATGGATAAACATCAGCTGTCCCATGTAAAAAATTAATGACGGGTGAATTGAGGTTTAATATGTTATGCCCATAGGTTGTATACGTTGATTATTTAACTAAAAAGGGAACGATTTGTTCCTTCAAACTTCTGCCTTTTACCACTAATTAGACCAGCATATTTAGAATTTTTATTGAAGATGAGATTTTTTTTGTCAAGATGACTAGATAGCCAGGAAAGGTTGAAAAAAGGGTACTGTCCCATTCAAAATGACACATATAATCAGCTTATTTAAATTAAAGTATTTTTATGGTCGTAAGTTTTTCAATAAGCTATAGAAGTACTCATAACAAATTAATCATATTGAGAAAATAGTACAGTACAAAGTCTGAAATCCGGACTCTTCGGGACTTCGTTCCCGGATTTGGGTATTTTCCAGATATTAGATAATTTTAAATCTACTAAGATGGCATGTAGAAATTATAAAATACTGTGCTTCGTTTTTTTGTGCTAAGACTTTAATTCTATAGACATAATTTCTTGTTCAGTTACTAAGTTCAAGTCCTGTAATTGCTGTGTCGAGAAATCGAAATTTTTTTCTTTTTCAATAACCTTCCTGCTACTACCTTCACTATCGGTAGCGATATTTTCTGAATCTAGAACTATAATTACAGATTTCCCCGTCCATTAATTGATTGATGATTGGGACATTGTCATCCCAATGCAAAACTTCTGATTAACTTCTCTTTCCTAAATTCTGACCCCCCCCCGGTCCGGCCATGCGAGCTCTGGCGACGGTTCTTGCTTTATGTGAATAACAAATCATTTTTAATTCAAATAGCATTAAACATAATCTTTTGGTCTATGAGTATCATTAACAAAATCTATTTTTAGCATATGGAAAGAAATTTTTGTTAAATCTTTCCTCGCCAACAGTTTAGCGCATTTAGCTTAAATCTGTAAGATCGGGTAAGAAAATCGGATACTTTTTGTAATCGGTTACTCTTTGTTATTCAATTACTGATATAAAAGAAAATTATTTAGGCATCGCTGCATGAGTGTTATTGCCTATTGCTATACGAACGAATTGCTATGTACTGAGTATACTCAGGATTACGATCTCGCCTTCGGGTGTAGTGTATTTTAACTTACACCTTTTAAAAAAAAAGGTATTGGCCTTTGGTATAATGTTTAATTTACTGGTTATAACTATCTGCAGTTGATATCAGAAGTATAGATACGGGCTCTAGTGTAGAATTGGGTGCCATTTCGATTAAAAATTTTTTTCAGTTTTGCCGATGAAACCCATTTGTGGTTACCATGAGAGTTTTAACTTGGTTTTAGCTTCTTGATTTTTTTAAGTGAAAATATATCGATGTGCACATGGGCAAAGTAAAGGCAATGGGCAATGACTATGTGCAATTCTCTGAAGTTTTTAGTGAAAATAGGGCGATGTGTACATGGACACGGGGTTTGTTTAATTGTTTGACTTCTTATTTCGGTTTTGTGTAGCGGCCAACTTGAAATTGTGCCTTCCTGGGGTTGATCTTGGCGTCAAAAAAGAATTGTCAATAAACAAGAGGCACCCAATTGTAAACTTTTACCTAGATACCATCCAAGATCCAAGCTGCATGAGCCATCATCACTTAAGTTGTCATGTGTTGATAAACATACGTGATAAAAGCAAAATACGATAAATAATGATTCTCCTGGTTGGCGTCACTGATATAAAATATTGGCTGCTGAAAATGAACGATGTTTATATGTAGAATGTTTCCGTTTGAGAATATACCAAGCAAATACGCAGTTACGGAGTCAAATTATTGATCACATAAATTTATGCTGAATTGATTATTTTTTCAATAATGTGGTATGTCCGGATTTTAGATCATTCCGGATATTGGACATCCGGATCTCGGACTTTGTACTGTATAATGTTTTGATCATCTTAACCAAATAGTTGATTACAAAAAGCAATGTATTTCCCATGTTTTCATATGCAAACGGGCGTCGATAACAATATCCGATTGATAACAATAACTATGATCACATTAAGCTGCTTCTACTATGAATATATAGGTTTTTACTCCCTACTTGGAATTTTTTCGGCATGAAAGTGAAAAATTAAATCAGCAAGAGAATATCAGATAGTAATATATTTTTCATTTTATATGCAGTTCATTAACCTGAAAAATCTTTTAAAAAATGACTTTTAATGTTTGAGTGGCGTCCTCCCGCAGTTCGAAAACGTTTTTTTTATTTATTTATTTAATTAGATCAAGGGCGATCTGTCTAAGGGGAGGGATGCACTGGGTTCTAAGGGAAACTGATTCACAATTTACACACTTGGTGAAAATCTCGAAATCGCCCATGCAGAAGACATTCGCCGGGATTCGAGCAGCTGGATTGAGCTACCAGTGTTCAGCGACTTCACCGCTCGGTTGCTCATGGGCCTTGAGAGATTTACAGAAATTCCCTGTTCTTGCTTGAAAAGAATAAAATTCACTCGGTTATGTAAATTAAATTAACATTGATTGAATTTAAACGTATATAAAGAATAAAAAATACGGTAGAGTAGAATCTATCTATTTTGCCTTCAGTAATTGTTTCCTCTGCGTATATCTTTCACCATCTTTGCTTGGAAAAGAAATTCTGTACAAAGAACATTATTCACCCATCCTTTCCTGAACCGTAATTTTACTGCACTGTAACTTTTCTATAGACTTTATGGTAAGAGAGTGAAGCAGTAATTTTTTTGTGTATGGATGTCAACTTTTCACTTATTCTTAGCCATTACTGCAGATTTGTTTTTGTACCTTAAGGTTTTATATATTACTTTTTTTTACAGAAATTATAAAGCAAGGAATGAAAATTAAAAATTTAGAACTATCTAAATTTACATGCAATCTAAATTCACTTGTGTGCAGAGAAATATAAATGTACATGCAGTCTGTTATTTATTAAATGCACGCGTGTTCCAGATTTGGTGGTTTTGTGTATATTGTTGCTCCGATTTGGTATGGTCCCAGTAACGGAATTATGCATACTTTTGTTTATTATAGAAAACTTCATTTTTCATTACTACATAACATGAAACTATAATTTATTATTTTCAATGCCTCATAATTTTTTCATTATCTCATTCATTTAGGCGTGGCCAAAAGCGGCCCAATGCAGAGGAGGATGGGTAAGTTTTGGTTCTTTTTCACTTTGCTTTGCTAAGGCTTTTACTGTAATTATAAATATTATTTTAGAAATTTGCAGCTTTGATGTATAAACACTTAAACATGAAATGATTTCTTTAATCCTTTCAGACAAATTAAAACAAAAAAATACCCAAGTGATGTGATTAAATAAGGTAAATTTAGCATTTGAGACTTTTTTGACAATTTCAAGTAGTTAATGGTGGGATATCTATGTCCCACGTATGTTAATGGTGGGATGTCTATGTATAACGATAAGACTTACTATGAGCACACCTATTATTCTAGTGGCACATATATGTCCCATTAGTAGTCAAAGGGTTAAGAGAAAATAAATTACAAGTCGCCCTCTACATATTATTTGAATTAATAAAGTATCTAAAATGAAGTTTTAATTTGGATCATTTAATAAATAAAATTAAATAAATTAGTGTATATTTTCCTGTAAAAGCTGACAATTTTGCTTTCTAAAGCCTTATGGGTGTCAGCTTGTTGTCTTTCAAAAAATGTATACACTTTTCTCCACAGCTGGGAGACAGAAATGAAATAGTGCACTTTTTAAATTTTTTTATTTATATTTTGTATACAAAAAAATGAAATACAGAGGCTGTTTACACATTTTTTAGATGATTTTTGATGTAATTACTGAAATATTTTACATAAAATGTTTCTTTTAGATGTTCTATTTGATAATGTTATGTATGTTGACTTGACAAACATAGATATTAGATTATTTATTATTATGATTAAATCAGATAACGCATGATGGGGACATTGACACTACACGGTCGGCGGCAGGTGTCGAGTGAGGCTGCACAAGCACAATTACGGTGCACTTGCCTTGGCCACAGTAAGGCCAGAGGCACTGCCATCTATCGGTCAGCACAGCAACAAATATCCTACATGCCCTTTCACATATAAACAAGACCAGTGCATGTTACAATAATTAAGTCATTACTTACTTAGCAGTTAACTTAAGAAAACATTTTGGAATTAAATTGCTACTCAATTGTTGACAGTAGAAAACTTAAATCTTAAATTGCTATTTACTGATATTTTAAGAGTTTTAAACAGGTCCATAATTAATAGCTCATTAGATTCCATAGTTAGCCCATAATGTGTAATTTTATGGCATAAGTTCTTTGTAATTGGGACTAAATCGAAGAGGTTTTATTCCATTTCTGCTTGATCATCTTAACACTGGCTCAGTTGATGCATTTCTTGGAATTTGAAAAAGTGTAGTAGAATCACTTTCCTGTTCCTTAGGTGCATTCTGCTTATCATCATCTACAAAAGCAAGTTGATCCTGTGCCGATCGACGAAGTCCAAAGCAATCTGCTGTTCTGTTCCACTCTATAGTTTTACACATAGAGTTGTCTTTACGAATGTCATGTCAGTTTCTCCTATACACAGTTCCATCATTAACGGTTATGAAATTTTGGTTGCAATGTTTTTGGATGTGATGGCAGGAAAGATTTCAGTCTTCTTCCCATTAATAATTCAGTCAGGGATTGCATACCTTTTGAAGGTTGAATTCTATAATCTAGCAAAACAAATAAGTCTTCCTTCTTCCGCAGCTTTGTTCAGAGACTTCTTGAGAGTTTGAACAGATCTTTAAAATAGCCCATTTGCTCTAGGAAACTGTGATGTGATGTTATGCTTAACACTCCATTCAAGAAATTTTTGCGGTGCTTCCGAGTTATATGGTGGTCCACCATCAGTGATGAGCCCCTCTGGTATTCCATGTGTTGTAAAAAATGGACTTCATAACTGTCATTACAGCTTGAGCTGTTATAATTTTAAGTGGTTTCAGCTCTACATATTTTGAAAAGTAGTCTATCACTAACAGATATTGTTGCCCCTTCAGGCAAAAGAAATCACAGGCAACTTTTTGCCGGGGTCTCTCTGGTAAATCACAGTCTAAAAGAACTTCTTTCTGATTAGCCTGTTTATGTTTCTGACATATCTCACATTTGGAAACATACTCTTCCACGTCTTTGTTGATGTTAGTCCAGTAAAAATATTCTCTAGCTTTACTAGAATCTATACCTTTGTGAGACACATACATTTTTTTCAAAATTTGTTCCCTAAGTAATGCTGGCGCAACTAGTCATTGTCCTCGACAAATTACTCCATCCTTTGTTGCATAAAGCTCTTCTTTTGACTGCCAGTAAGTTTGTGCTGCTGGCCTTGTTTTGCTTCTTTCTAGCCACCATTTTTTATGTGAAACAACACATCTTGCAATTCAGGGTCCTTTTCTGTCATTTTGTGATTTCCTGTCATTGTTGGAGAGGCTTCTGTTAAAAGACTTATATTAATTGTAGGTTCTTGGCTAAAAATGTCATCAAAGATGTAAACCGTTGATTGTGCTCTGGACAGGGCATCGGCTACCAGCAATTCTTTTCCTTGGACATATTCTAATTTCAAATCGTACCTGTTCAGTTTGAGGAGCATGCACTGAGGACGAGACTGTATTATAAGGTTTTTTACTAAGGCCTAGTAATGGTTTGTGATCAGTCTGCACTGACATACATATCTTCCATATGTATAGTAGTTGATATGCTCAAAACCATGTACAACTGCTAAGAGTTCTTTTTCAATCTGAGCATACCTATGCGGCGTTTCTGACAATGATGCTGATCCAAAAGCCACAGGTGATTACTTTGTAGGAGAATCGCTCCAATTTGATATTTACTGGCATCTACTGATACAGTTACAGGTTTGCTTTCATCAAAGTACTGTAAACATCATTTGTTTTAGGTGCTGATAGTCTCTTTGGATGTTTTTATCCCATAACCATTCGCTGTCTGTTCTCAAAAGTTGCCTTAACAAATGAGTTAGACTTGACAATTGAGGTGTAAATTTCACTAAATATGTTACCATTCCTTCAAATCACTGCAAGTTTTCTTGGCCTTTTCGGTCTGCAAACTTTTCAATCGCTTGGATCTTCTTCAGATCAGGTGTGATGCCTTTATCACACAGTACATGTCTTAAATAAGTCACAGAGGTTTGAGATAGCTGCCTCTTCTCGATGTTAAATTGCAAATTAGCATCTGGCTGTCATTTCTGGCTATCGCAAGTGTCTTATGCAACAGTTTGCAATGTTTTTCGAGAGACAACGATCCTAGGGCTAAATCATCAAAATATGGATTTATCTCATTCTCATTGCTAAAAATCTCCTCCGTGACCTTTGAAATTTAGGTGCAGACCAAAAGGAAGAACCAAAAATCTGAATCTTCCTCACGACGTTGTAAATGTTGTCAAGTATGAGGACTCCTCATCAAGTGGTAGTTGCCAAAACCCATTCTTGGTATCCAAAATATTAAGTATTTTACATCCTGGGAGTTTTGTTATAAGGGCTTCTGCTGTGGGAATTGGATAGTGAGGTCTTTGAATAGCCTCATTGAGTTGCCTTGGATCTAGGCAAATTCTCAATTTTTTTTGCCTTATTTACCACAACCATGTTGCTCACCCATTCTGTTGGCTTAACAACTTTGGCTAGGATGCCAGTTTCAACCGTTCCATTTAGCTCCTCCTTTACTTTTTCGTGCAAAGCAAATAAGCAAATGGCACTTTACGTGGTGCTGCGCATGAGGTGTATAATTTTATTTTTATTTTTTACTGTGTAATTTAGTTTCCCCACACCAGTAAACACATCTGCAAATTGCTGTATCACTTGCTCTGGTGTCTCTTCATTTTTTTTTTCTTTTCTTGCTTGACTTGATACACCCTTTCAATCAGACCCAAGCCCTGACAAGCCTGAAGACCTAAAATAGGAGATGAATCCAGAGTGGTTACCAGAAATTTGAGAGTTTTAGTCACTTTTTTAGTTTTACATGTAAGGTATAGCACTCACCTAGTATTAGTACTTGGTTGTCACTATAATCCAGTACTGGTTGTTTATTTTTCTTAATTATTGGTTTCTCACTCCATTTCATTCACAATTCTCTCTTGGGTATCATGTTAACTTGAGCTTCAGTGTCTAATTTGAAGTTCATTTCGTTGTTATTTACAGTATTCTTTTGGTACCAGAGTGATGTTTTATTTAAATCCACTGCGTCAGCAGTTTTTACCTTCCCTAGGTAAATAAACTCTTGAGTTGCTATCTTTCATACATTCAATGGCAAGCGACCTTTGTTTTGGTTTGGCGTGACACATTTTCACCCAGTGATTTCCCACCGCACTTTCAACAAACCGTCCCATATGCTGTGCACTTCTTTGGCTCGTGTTTTCTCCCACATCACTTGCACTCTTTCACCTGTGTGATCTGGATGAGATTAGGGCGATGTTTTTGTTTTTTCAGACTATCTACGGAGATCTTGTTCTTGCTCATTTCGGTGGCTTGTGCTTTGCTGTGTTCGGCCGCCTTGCATTCACTGATGATATTCTGCAGTATCGTTTTTACTCTATTTGTCTCTCGTATTAGCCATTTTTGCAACGCTTTATCTGAGAGGCACTATTTGCACTACTGTTGCACACACCTTACACTATTTTATCACGGCACATTCTATCTTGCACTTGCCCATAGTTGCAATCTAATATTGTGCAACAAACATAGCCTTGAGTAAAAGTCCATGAATTTCGGTCCTTTCTTTTGTTTTATTTCCAGAAATTGAATGATGCATAAATCTCATTCTGATAATCTGCGAAATATTTGTCGAACACATGTGGCACTTGTTTTAAGGAAACTTCGCTGCTGCCCGCTTCTGGCTTTAAATCAAACGATCGATATTGCTTTTTTAATTCATCACTGCAGACATGTAAAAAAAGCACAGTTTTTATGCTGACTCTTGGCTATATCTTAGAGCTTTGACATAGTCTTCAAAGTCTTCCTTCCAGTGTCTCCAAGCCTCAGAAGGGTTTGATCCAGCGTCAGATGGTGACAATGTGGGCAGCTTCTACACCCTTTTGTTTCTAAGTTTTTCAGTTGCAAGTAATCCCTAAAATATTAATTTAAATTCACGAGCAGGGTTAATTCTGACACCATGTTATATATGTTGACTTAAAAACCATCGATATCAGATTATTTATTATTATGATTAAATCAGATAATGCATGACAGGGACATCCATCGACACTACATGTTTGGCAGCAGATGTCGAGTGAGGCTGCACAATTACCTTTCACTCGCCCTGGCCACAGTAAGGCCAGAGGCACTGCCATCTATCAGTCAGCACAGCAATGAAGATAACCCTTATTCTTCCTTATCTTGATACACTGTAATTTCCAAGACAATAAATCGTCTTGTAGTACCGCAAGATATATTTTATTCCATTCATCTTTAACAACTTTCCAAAAGTTCAGGGAGGGTTGTAAGCCGGAAGTTTGGACAACCTGCTTTTTAATAGCCCCAAAATGCAGAAATTCACAGATGATACATGAGATTTAGTAGGAATATGAATGAAGGGATGCCTTGATACCTGTTTCTTGTTACATTTTCCCCAGGAAATTAACGGTAGAATTTTACGTGTCACTGGTCACTTTGTCTTAATGCAGTTGTACTGATTGATCACACTGTGTGTAAAGAGAAGGCATTTCATATTTAAAATTTTGAATAAAATATGTTTTTGGTAATGTTTGGAGCTGAACTTAACATTTTCTCCAAACTATTTATTTTTAATTTGCTTTATATGAAAAACCAGCAACAATCATAAATCCCATAAAAAAAACACTTTAGAATACTAGAACTATGTTTCAAGAATATTTTCTCCTCTTTGATGATAAGAAATGGATCTCTTTCTATCATACCCAAGATTCATTTATTGTGACAACATTTGGCTGTAGTGTAGAATTTGTCGCCTTTGATTGGCGACAAATTTTGTTAAATTTTTGGCGATGAAACCACATTTCTGGTAACCAAGATTGTTTTAAATTGGTTTTAGCTTCCTGATTTTTTTTAGAAAATCGAAATGTACGTGGACAAAGTCAAGGCAGTGCACAATGCCAAGTTTGTGCAATCCTCTGATCTATTTTTAAGTGAAAATCTGTGTGTACAAAGACATCTAGTGTACAATTCTCTGATTTTTTTTTAAGTGAAAATAGATATGTGTCTACATGGACACCGAGTTTGTGCAATTCTTTGACTTATTTTGGTTTTTTGTAGCAACAATCTTGAAATTGTGCCTTCCTGGCACCTGTCTTAGTGTCAAAAAAGAATCGCCAAAAAAAAAAAAAAAAAAAAAAAAAAAAAAAACAAGGGGCACCAAATTGTAAACTTTTACCCAATATTTTTCCATTTTTGTGTGGATCTCATAAAGAAGTCTGCATTCATCGATATGTCATGGAGGAAGACAATGCACATTATGTTTCTTCTCCTTTTTTAAGATTCAGATCAGCATTAATCACTTCATTTACAGTTTACACTGAGCATTTTAATGATTTTGCAACTGTCCTTTGAATTAAAGATTTTCTTTAAAGATCTCATTTTTGCAACATTCAAAACAGTCCCATCTTTTTCTTGGATACAAGTTTGGAACAATTTTCCTTGTTCAAACTAAATTTTGACATTTTCTCCTCTATTGTTGACAACATTAACTATCAATAGCTCTAGATATTGAAAAACCGTGGCCTTCATGATATTTTTTTTAATAATTAGATACAAATAATGTTCTTCAGAAATAACACAAACATAGCCTTCATCCGATGCTTCTTAAAAAACCACATTTTGCATGAAACCAAACCTGTCAAGTAGCAGACGATAATTTATACTTTAAAAAATATAGATGTAGTTAAAAACAGCAAAGCGTTTTACAGCAAAGCAAAATCACCCAAAAAGTATGTAAACAGCCTCTGTGTTCATAATATAAAAATGATTTATTTTCTAATTTGTGTACACTGGTCATCAAAATTAAAGGGTAATGAGAAAACATATGCCCACCAATTTAATGTTGCGACCAATACCTTCACCCTCGAGATAGATAACGCCTGTGTGCTGAGTTACTATGCCACTGCTAGGGACCTGTCTTCACACAGTTTAGCTTCCTTACTAAATACCGTTTTACTAAACCTATCTACGAAATTGGCATCTCGTACTATACATCCAGTCTAAAACAAAATTACAAGTGGCTGTATAATGTTTTACAAATATTTATACAACTATTTTCATTTTCTTCTGTTGTTATTTATTTTCGAGGTAAAAGTATTTTAGAAAGCTGTGGTGCTGCTAAAAGAAAATTACTTTTAAATTTGAAGCAAAAACATTTTCTGTACTGCATTTGTGTCTCTTTTGCTAATTCCCACCCCACATCAAATTGTTTGTTTCGTCCACTACTTTAACAAAATGTTTGCCAGTAGAAACACATATTATTTCTCATTCCATAATTATTGTGTATTTTATTTGTATATATCATATTAATGTATCAGGATTATAAAACATCAAACGAATGAAAGAGGATACTTAATATTTAGACTAAAATTTAAATGCTTTATATTAGGTAGAAATGTTTTCTGAATGTAATAAATTATTAAATAGTCTGTTTTTAAAATTGTTTGTTACTTACTTATTGTATGTTAATCTATGTTACAGTTAAATGTTTTTTTCTTAATGCTACGTAGTTATTCAACTGAACCTGTAGTCAAATTGATAAAATTTTTATTATATAGCTCTGAAGACTGTCAATATTAAAATTCTAAATAAAACATGAAAAAGTTTTTTAAATAAAAGTATACACAATTTTTTTTTGAAAATATTGTAAAAATGTATGGAATATTTAAAAATATTTTAGAAACTGAAATTTCTTGCAAATAGTTATATTATGCCTATTTAACTGTAAGCATTTCCTCTATTCTGAAAATATCTTTTCTATTAATATCCACATGAAAAGAAAATATAAATCATAACATCATGCTCAAACCTTATTTTTATAATGTAAGTAACTTTCCTTATGTGGCTTTTTAGTGGGGCCACATACTCAAAGAATGCAATTCAAAAAATAATTAGAAAAGAATTGTTTTTAAAATTCCATTGAATTGAAATACAATGGAGACAAATACGTGTACATATGAACTCGATTACTATTACTATTTCAATAACTGTAAATTTTTAAAATTTCATTTTGTAATTCCATAATTTAATTGCCTTAATATGAATCTTACATACGTTACTTTAGAAAGTTTTCTATCGTTTTTAGAAAAAATTATATTGCATAACAAATTTTAAACAAACTGATTACATGATAATAACAAGTGTAAAAGTATAGAATCACTTATAAAACTTTTATACTTTTAATAAGTATAAATGTTTTAAACAAGTATAAAATTGAACAGAATTTAACTGTATGCATTTAAGTTTCATCACAATAAAATTATCTTTAATGATTTCATCGTCCTGCAAATTAGTTAATGGATTCATATTTTCATTTCGTAGTCGTATTCCAGTTAATGGATTTCATTTCGTAGTCGTATTCCTTTATGGGGACTTTTCAGAACTTCCTTTGCACCCAGGAACAATGTAGTGGGAAGACATAATGATTATAATACAATTTCACATGAAAATATGGAGAAATGAAAATGTATCATGAAGCGATTAACTTGAAAAAGCAATGAATGCAGAAATGTTAATAAAACTAACGAAATCTATGGATTTAACAAAAATGTGTGAAGTATGTCTAACAGCGTTAAGAGACAGGATACTATTGATATGTGGGGTGGACAAAGAATGTGGAGAAAGTTTCAGGGAGTGTTATTGTGTAAGTTACTGAGGGTCCGTTAACCATGACGTCACAAGCTAGTTTCGATTCAGAGCGCTGGCCTTATCTATCTCGATGGTGACGCCAGTATCCAATGTTATATTATTTATGTTAATTAAGTTTAATTCACCACGAAATTGCACTTCTGCACATATGTTAGTGCTGGAAATATGCAAATTCGGTGACTGATAATGACGTGCGCATTGGACGCATGTTGAAATTCCAGTCTGTAGTTTTGTTTAAAGGGAATTTAGTTTTTGAGGGTGATTAGGTTTTGGAGAAGAATCGTGACGAGTGTCTGCACCAAGCTGCATGTCTTTCAGTGGGTTCTGTAACTGCTCGGAAATATGTGGACGAGGTAATAGAACCCCAAGTTCGACTGTTTAGGGATGCTGTTGACGCGGAGTTTTTCCTAATGTATGACAATGCTTGGCCTCATCGAGCATATATGGGGTCAGAATGCACGCAAACCCGAAGATATTACTCGAATGAACTGGTCGTCGTACTTACTGAACTTGAACTAACTGAGCATGTGTGGGATGACTTAGAGTGCAGAATTTCAGTGCACCAGATTCCGGCCCAGTCCAAGAGCTGAAAAGTACACTTTTAGAAAGGTAGCAGACAATTTCACAAGACTTGATCAACACTTTGGTTAAGTCTGTAAAATCGAGATGCAAGATATGCATATATGTCCTAGGTGACCATACACCATATTAAACTTTTTTCCCCCACAAGAGGTGACTTAATTTTTCCATCATTTTCCAGTTTTCATAAATTTGGTTTGATTTCAATATTCTTGGAATAATCAACTGCCAAACATTGTGATTTATGTTAATGAATGCTTTTGTACAAATTTCTATTAATAATTTTTAAGTATGTGTTACATTTTGTTTCTCTCATTATCCTTTAATTTTGATGACCAGGGCACATTGCCGATTCAGTGCAATGACAAAAAAAAAATCTAGTATTTGAAATTTGCACCCTTTTCTCCTTTTTTGAACTCAATTTGCATTTACAGAGAAATGCCGAGCAGCTATATATTCTACTGTAAGCATTTTCATCAAACATAATCACTTGTAGTTTGAAATTTGCATTGTTCATGTTTCAGACAAAAATAAAATGGCATCGAAAATGACTAGCCTACATACCATAAAGTCGCATACGTACAACATATGAATAAAAAAATTATGCTAGCTTCAGAAATGGTTACTAGGGTTAAAACTATCATCACTGGTATATGCTGTTTATTTTATAGTGATTTGATTGGAAAATAAGCTAAAATTTTTACCTGCTTGACAATATTTTTGTCCTCACGGAGACATGTCAGAACGTTGCAGGAATCCCCACCCCCAGATTTCAACATTGTAAACAATGTTGTGAACATAAAATTCCAATTAGATAATCTTTATTTATTTATTTATTTATTATTATTTTTTTTTTTGTTAAAAGCTCAACATATTATTTTTTGATACTTTTTTTTAAATATTCTGTAGGAGTGGTATTTATTATAAATGATAGAGTGTTGTTCTAGAATTTTTTATTTCTGTATAAAATCCCTATCTACATTTTTGAGGCCTTCAGATGCTTATTTCATGTATAATTATATTCATTCATGTACTTTGTAATAATGACTAAGATAAACTTTTTTAATGTTCTTAACTTATTTCACTGTATTTTGTGATAGGCGGGACATGCGCCCACAGAAGGTGCAAAAAGTGGTAAGTAGTCACATTTTATTGATTTTTTTAAAATCATATTCTGAAGTTGATTGTTAAACAGTTTTAACAATTATTTAAATTGTTAATTAATTGTTTTTTCTTATTCTATAAAATGCTACTTAAAACGTTCTTTTAATACAAAATACAAGTTTTGCATATTATAGTGAGGTATCACATGTAATGCAAGTTATTCAGCTATTGGCATAGAAGTTTCTGTATATATAAATGGGGTGAAAGATAATACAAACACCTATGAAAAAAATGTGTCTTTAGGCATGTGAAAAAAATGTGTGTTCATAATGCAGAGCTCTGCTATTTGCCACATAAGAGTGCCACCTAGTGAGGATTAAGAGGAAAGTGTCGGTTTTCGAACAGGTGTTACAGATGTTGCATGTGCACATTGTGCCCTCTGAGAGATGCTGAAATGTGAGACTAGACAGAATTCCATAGAGGCATGATTATTGGAGTGCTTTTTTTAGTTGGTTATTGAAACAGCAAAATATTTTGGTTGTGCAGGGAGTATAATATTGGCCCTTATTATAAGGGTAGGGGTCAGTATTTTCACTGCAGTCTTGCCCGCTTGTTATTTTATACGGGAAATTCAAAATATCCAGACTGATCGTGTCCATGCCTCTATTCCCTGGAGAGTGTTGCCTTTCAAGATGGCAACACTTCTCTCACCACTTTTAGGTTTGTTTCGTTCAAGCAGGGTTGAAGTGCATGGTTGTAAAATAGGACATTGTATCCAGTGTAATTTAAAGAGGGAACTTTTCAGAAAAGCAGACATTATTTTTTGCCAATAGATGGCACTGCTTATTGCTGTAGATCTGGGGTGGCCAGCCTTTTTGAGAAGAGTGCCACTATCTGTGAAAAAATGTTATGCGTGCCACTTCTAATTTTTCCAACATATTAAAAAATATAAAAAGCTGATAAAAATATTAGGTGGGTTATGGGATGTGTATTGGGTAGTGGACATTTAAAAAATCAATGAAACATTAAAAATCAGTAAATAAAACAAACATACAATCCAGGGTTTTATTGTTAATAAACATTTTTAAAGGTTCAGTCAGTTATATTATGTATAAAATAAAAATGAATAATTTGAAATATTTAATTTAAAATTAATGTGGTTTTTGAATATGTAGTTTCTTTTACCAAGTCATCTATATTACAATTAGTTCTTAAAGACGCTAACAAAATTTGGTGTTTTAGGTGCATATCAATCAATCTTGAATAGTGTTTTTATTTTATTATGCTCGTAATGGAAAGCATTTGTTCACAAACATATGTTTAATGAGTTCATCTGTCGACGGAGTTGATACAGATGATATTATTATTATTTCAAATCTTTTAATTCAATAAGTCTTCGCGTGCCTCTGTTAAAACACCTCTGTACCACAAGTTGGCCATCCTTGCTCTAGATTTTTCACACAGGAATTATAGACTACCCACTTTGGTAGCATTATTGCTCAAGGCTAATGTGAAATTTTTCTCCGAAGAGATTTGAACCTAATGACCGAGGGAACCATAGTTACACCACATTCTGGAAATAATGTGAGCTGCTTAAGCTATGAACACCATCTGAAATACTGAAGAGTGAAAAGAACTTTTGTAAGTTGTTCCATAGGTCTTTTTTGAGGTAGAAAGGAAAATACATTCTATGATTATCTCAATTAACTCTTCCTGTTAGGGAAGAAAAGCTGTTTTCATACTAGATTTCAAGAGATAGTTATAGATGTGTGGTTTTACTGTCTATGGACAACTGATTGTTGCCCACTGGCTGATCATTTATGCATTTTGCAGCCTTGTTGGTATAGTTATTTAGTTAGAATCTTGGCACAGTTCAGTCTGCCTAGCAAATATGAATTCACCTTTTAGCCAAAAAGGGCCTTACCTGAGAGAATATTCAGGAAAGAAGGAGACAGACAGACAGACACACACACACCCAAAAAAAAGGAGGAAAGGAGTTCCCAAATAATTTAAGAAGAGTTTCTTAATTTAAACAGAAAAAATTAGTTCCCTAAATATTTAATGTATGGTGGTAGAACAATCAGTTTCCATTTCTTTGAATCCATGTTTGAGTGCCAGAAAATGTATGGGCATTTATAAACACAAAAGGATTCAAATCGGGCATCTACAAACTTTTTAGCCAGTGGGCCATATTGACTCTTTCAACAAAGCTTTGAGGGCCAAGATCCAGTCAATCCATCATTTGCTGGTGATGCAACTATGAGGAACAACATACAAGTTTTTAAACGAGGCAGTGAGATTTTTGTGATTGGATCTGTGTCCTGTGGTCTTACGAAGGGCCTTGTTTTTTAAACTTTCGTGCAGTTTCACCTAGCATAAATTTCTTTAAGCTGTCAAAAATATATTTATGTCCCAAAATATTAAAGATTTTTTGGGCTTAGTATATACTTTACTTTTCAGTTGATTTATCAGCTCATTTTGTTTACATTTTGATCAGGTGCAAAATTTTGCTCATAAGTGTTTCATATTTTGAGCAAGTTTTGTGTGAAAAAAATATCTGCAAAATGGAAATAAATTACAGCATATATAGAACAAAAATTAAGATTGAAATAAAATCCCTACTGAAAATTTCTATGAACCAACTTAGAATGCTATTATGAAAGTAGAAAGGGTAACACACAAAACCTTTATTCTGGTAAAAAGTACAATGAGAATATTTTACATACTTGTATGAAGTAAGGGAAGTAGCGTAATCATGAAAAATTTCGGATATCGCATTTCGACGAAAATATACAACTTGATTGCTCTTGAATCCATTTGAATGATTGTTTTGGTATGACATCTGTATGTATGGACAGAATAAAGGAATCTTTTTCGCAAGATGGATTCAAAATGTATTCAGGAGAGATTTTTTTCCTGATGTTTGTAACGTACATATGCACGTTTGTACATAAAACGAGTGGCTCAAAACATTGAAATTTCGTATATGGGACTTGTATAATATACATGTAGTTGCGCACCTCCCTTTCTGGTTGCAATCAGCTGCATCAGAAGTCTATATAATATATATATATGTGGGGATAAAACGATGAACAAATTAGCTAACGAAAGACATTTTAATTAGACAAACGATTATTACATATATTTAACATTTACGAGAATTAAAAAGTGATTCGTCAAAGTTTTTAACAGAAGCAGCGTCTCTGCTAACACGTCCATTCGTCTATCATGTCCAAAAGAAAAGGTAATTCCCCTCATTTTCGCTTGACGCCTACGCAGCTCGTAGTAGTAGAGAAAATGACGTCATGGCATCTGGATTTCATCACGGCTCCAAATGATCGGCACTACATTCTCGGCCATCCTAGGGTGGACTGGCCCTCCAGGACACTGCAAAATACAACAAAACAACAACAAAAAAAGCAACAAGCAAGGATATACAATAACAGAAATAAGTGTTTGCGAAAATTTTAAAGCGCTGTCCATTTCTTGAGGAATTCGGCACATGTGGTAGTGTACATGGGTCCCTCATGGCACCCTTCCTTTATTACGTCATAGGTGTTGCCACCCTTAACTTTCGTGATCTTATAAGGTCCGAAATACTTTGCTCTTAATTTCAGGTGTGGTCCGAATTGAGTTCTTTTGATTGCCACTAAATCACCAACTTTGTACGGCTGTGCTTGTCTTCTTTTGGCATTATATGTCTTTTTATTTTCCTGTTGGACTTGGAAAATTTGTCTCTTGGCTTGCTTTCTTAATTCTTCTCTTTGGGACTCGAATTGAGATTGAAACTCACTTTCTATCAGTTCTTTGAGCTGATCGGTGCCCTCACTGTTCATTTTGGTACCGAAAAGTAATTCGAACGGAGTGGTGTTAATGCTTCTTTGATATGTTGAGTTAAGTGTTCTCTGAACTTCATGTGTATGTTTATACCATTCAGTTGGTTTATTTAAGGACAATTTTGCTAAGACTGATATAATGACTTGGTTGATCCGTTCAACTTGTCCATTTGCTCTCGGGAGGCCTGTAGTGATTAGATGATGTTTAATATCTTCTTTAGCACAGTAGTCAGAAAACTCACTGGAAGTGAAAGCTGTTCCTCTATCAGAAATGATCTGACAAGGGCTTCCAAAAATGGCCTTCTGATTCTCTAATTTCGCTATCACCTCGGCTGAGGTCGTAGATTTTGTTGGATAAATCCAAGTAAATTTGGTAAACGCGTCGACCACTACTAATATGTGCTTGTAGTTTTTATGGGTACTTTCCAGAGGACCCAAGTGATCTATGTGATAGGTATGCAAAGGAATGTCCTCCTTGAATCGCGGATGTAAAAATCCTTCTTTTTTCCCTGTTTTGCGATTTATTAAGATACAATGAACGCAACTGGCGATAACGTTTTCTATCTTCTGCCGAAGTTTGGGAATGAAATAATATTCATCCAGGTGTTTCTCTGTATGCTTGATACCGGTGTGCCCTTTCTCGTGAGCATCTTTTATAATTTCAGTCTGCATACTTTCCGGTACAACTATTAATTCTTTGCCGTCAATAAACTTGTATAGTATGCCATTTCTATTACAGTAATTTTCATAACTTGAGGTTTTCAATAATTCTTTAATGGCTTTTACTTCAGTGTCATTTTCTTGGGCAAGTTTTAATTTAGGTAGGATATTCTCAACAGAAACACATAAAACGTTTAGAGGAGCTCTACTTAGAGCATCTACATGTGGCATTCTAACACCTTTACGATGTTCTATAACATAATCGAATTCCTGTAACAACAAAGCCCAACGAGCAACACGCGTCGCTAAATCTCTTTTCTCCATCGTCCTTTGAAATGCTGAACAGTCCGTCACTATCTTAAATGAAATTCCCAAAAGGTAAACACGGAACTTTTTCAGTGCTTCTACGATCGCGAGGACCTCCAACTCGTAACTTGAATATTTTTTCTCTGCATCAGATGTTTTCCTGCTCATAAAATAAGTGGGGTGAAAACTGCTGTCATTTGGGGGTTTCTGCATTAGAATCGCCCCGTATCCTTCTATGCTGGCATCTGTGTGTAGTTCAGTTTCATAATGAGGGTTATAAATTGCAAGTACAGGCTTCTCAGCTAGCGCTGATTTCAAACGATTGAATGCAATCCTTTGTTCTTCACCGAATTCGAACTTATTACCCTTTTTTAGCAGGTCGCTAAGTGGCTTGGCAATTATAGAGTACTTAGGAATAAATTTTCTGAAATACCCTGTCAATCCAAGAAAACTCTGAATCTGTTTAAAATTAGATGGTTTCGGGAAATTCATAACGGCTTGCGTCTTCAAGGTGGATGGGAAAATTTTACCCTCTTCTATGACATGGCCTAAAAAGTCAATTCGTTTCTTTAAGAACTGGGATTTTTTAAAATTTATTTCCAACCCGTATTCCCTTGCTAGATTTAAAACTTGACTCAGCCTCTCGATTCCTTCTTCGTATGAAGCGGACAAAATGATGATATCGTCCATGTACGGCAAAACGATTCCATCGTTAACTAACGGTCGAAAAATGGTATTTATGAATCTCTGGAATAGAGCTGGTGAGTTACAGAGTCCAAACGGCACTTTCAGAAACTGGTACTGACCTTCATGCGTAACAAATGATGTGTACTTCCGACTTTCCTTTTCGACGTCCACATGAAAAAAGCCATTTTTGAGATCAATAGTGCTGAAAACACGTGCTTCTTGAAGACACTCTAAGATATCCTCAATCAGGGGAAGAGGAAATCTATCCTTTACGACAACTTTGTTTAAACAGCGATAATCAACGCAAACCCTTGGTGTCCCGTCTTTTTTTTAACGATGACCAATGGGCTGGAATATTCCGAAGAACTTTGTTCTATAATTCCCGACTTTAGCCATTCAGATATTTGGGTTTCAACAATCTTCTTTTCCGAAAACGGTAACCTACGCGGTTGATGCGATACTGGCTTGTCATTTTTAACACAAATTTTTAATTGTATGTCCGTAGATTTGGTCTTACGTGGCATATAGTTTGAAACTAACTGTTGAACAGTCCTTTTAAAGCAGTTTGGAACACTGGGTGCAATGTTTATTTCGTTTTCGTTACTGGCTAGGTCAACAGGTAAAACAGACGCAATATTTACTTCCTCCACATCCTGTGACTTATTTTTTATGGTAAACCCATTTTTGTTTATTAGTATTTCACCTTTCAATATTACGTTTAAGCCTAAAATGGCCTCATGTGTCATCACATTATTGTCTACAACACAAATATCTGCAGTACACTGGAAATCATTAATTTTAATATTACCTTTAAAGAAGCCTAGAGGTTTTACTTGACATTTACCGAACCCACTCAGCGTTGAGCTTACGGGCACTAGTCCTTCGATATTCAGCTTATCAAAAATAGATCTACGTAACAAAGTAGTTTGACTTCCTGTGTCTATTAACGCTGTTACATATACATCATTAATTTTTACTTCTTTCGTCAACTTCGAGACTACTTCAATATTCACGTTTGCTACTTCTGGTTTCGAGTTCGTATTTGAGCATTCGAAACTTCGGTGCCCAAATTCTTTACATTTAAAACACTTGACGCCCTTATCTTTATGAACACATTGTTTAGAAATATGACCGCTTTCACCGCAGTTGAAACAGGTTGTATTACGTTTAATCTCAGGAATTGTTCCTCGACTATCGGTTACGTTACGCTTTGTTTGGTTAGCAGAATTTTTTGAGTCATATTTATTTCTAGATTCATATTTTTGTTTACTTTCAAATTTTGTTTTTGACGTTCGCAACTTTTCCTCATCATCACATATCTGTTGATAAAGCTTCAATTTATTCTTAAAATCAGTTAATGTTTGTGACCCATACAAGCAAGATTTTTTAAACGCGGAGCCTGGTATACCATCTATAACATATCGTATTAAAGCAACATCTTCAATTTGACCATTTTTAGCAATTCTCTTCATATTTAAAAAAAACTCATCAAACGTTTCATTGCTCTTCATTTTTTGTTTTGATAATAACTCATGCAGTTCGGCCGAATTGCAGCTGGAACTGAATTCATCAAGAATAGCATTCTTAAATAACTGCCATGAGTTCAACTTTGGTTCACTAAGAACAAATAATTTTGCTTTGCCTGTCATCAGACGTTTAGCAAAAATCAATTTCTGCAAATCATTTAATTGAAGAACAGAAGCTGCATCTTCAAAACTTTCGACCCAACTACTGACATTTTCGTGGCTTTGGCCATCGAATTGAGCAACAAAAGATTTGATGTCTTCAATAGTAATATTTATATTACAATTATGAAATACATTCGACTTGTTTTCAATTGTACTAAGAGTATTATCATTAGCACATTGGGAAGGAAGTTGTCTCACTGTGGCACCAGAATTGTTTCTTAGTTTCGTTTCATCTTGAACAT
This sequence comes from Stegodyphus mimosarum, assembly GCA_000611955.2. Classification (NCBI taxonomy): domain Eukaryota; kingdom Metazoa; phylum Arthropoda; class Arachnida; order Araneae; family Eresidae; genus Stegodyphus; species Stegodyphus mimosarum. The sequence continues at coordinate 22,819 of KK119567.1, forward strand.
TATCATTTATTTCATTTTTATCCCCACCGTCCTCACCCTCTAAGTCACTTTCATTTTCACTTTCTTCTAAAATTACGTTATTTTTAAGCAATTCTAAATTATTCAGATAAGAAACAATTCGGGTCGCTAAGTCATCTTGTGTGCCTGAGCTTTCAATGCATAAAACATTGGCAATGGAGATTAATTCATAAGCCAGAAAATTTTGTTTGACATTTTCTAGTTTTTTATTAAATTCTTTACTATTCTCTGCTAAAGAGAAACCACTAAATTGTCTTAATCTTTTTCGATTATTTCTGTCGCCTACATTGTTAAATATTATTTTGTGTAATAATTTTATATTACATGTTTTTTCATTTTTCAGGACATCTTCCATTCCCGGCACATCAATTAGAAACATAATTAATAAAATTGAGAAAATCACTCACTTCATATAATGGTAATCCACGATGTTCCAGAAGCAGAGACAAAACAAAGTGCTTCCATACCATCCAATAGATGACAAATGGTGTGAGTACAAACAGATACAAACAGATTGTCCGATGTATTTTTGGCCACAATTCAAGTCTTGACACTTGACATCGAGTTTTATTAAGAATTATTCCACAGTTTTTAATAGCGCTGCACACTATTTAATCACTACTACGCAGTTTCGTTTCAGGTAAATTAGCATACATTCCTATGAGTTTGACGAGGTTTCTGTTCGGAACACCGCTCATTATACATCGTAAAATAGTCCAGCACAGCAACAGTAAATCTTCAAAACCGGTAGTAATTCAGGAAATCAGCTAAAATTACAGTTCCTTCGAGTGCTAAATCCCACTTCTGAGAAAATTTTGTGGGCATAAAACGATGAACAAATTAGCTAACGAAAGACATTTTAATTAGACAAACGATTATTACATATATTTAACATTTACGAGAATTAAAAAGTGATTCGTCAAAGTTTTTAACAGAAGCAGCGTCTCTGCTAACACGTCCATTCGTCTATCATGTCCAAAGAGAAAAAAGGTAATTCCCCTCATTTTCGCTTGGCGCCTACGCAGCTCGTAGTAGTAGAGAAAATGACGTCACAGCATCTGGATTTCATCACGGCTCCAAATGATCGGCACTACATATATATATATATATACATATATATATATATATATATATCCTCTCTGTTACTCGACTCATTGGGCTCATTTTTTATTATATTTATATGTTTGTGAATGGTGTGATTTTTGCTCTCGAAGTGACTCAGTTATGGTGTTCTTATATTCTGGTTAAGGTCTTTATGATGTTAATTAATCTGCATGCAATAGTTTTAGAATTATCAATAATTTAAAAGTTGTTGTAGGTGCCACTAAGCCTACCAAAGCCACCATTTGTTTGCATTTTAAACTCTTTGTTTGAAAGTGTTTTGAGTTTTTATGTAATTTTTCGTCGTTTTGTTTGAAAATGTTTTGAGTTTTTATGTATTTTTGCCTCATCTGATTGAATGAGAACTATATCTCTAATGAAATTTGACGAAATAAGTTTAAATGAAG
>KK119567.1:24410-51222 GCA_000611955.2 Stegodyphus mimosarum
GAAGTCATGTCATGAGATTTTTTATAGAGTGATACTGTATTTCACTCATTGGAAATTATTTAGAAATGGTTGTATAATATGTTTTATAAAGAACATACATGATAGGCAATGCATTTCTAGATTGGCTTCTATATAATATAGTTAATGTGTATGTTATTTGTTACTTTAAATTTTATAAAATTATTTTAAAGAAACCCTTGGCAGGCTGGATCATTAGTGCTCAGGGAGATACCTAATTTAAATTACTGTCAAGCAAAAAAGCCCTCTTTAGTGGTAGAAAAAGAGGGGTGGAAATTCCTCAGATCTATACTCTGGGAAATTGTCTTTCAGAACTGGGAATGAGGTTGATATAAACTATGCAGCATATACAGGGCTTGTATGGTCCTTAAAAGTACTTAAAAAGTCCTCGAGTTTTTAAACGATTAATAAAATTGGCAAAAGGCTCTTAATTTTGCTCATCTAACATTTCCATCATTTTTTTACTGCAATTTTGAGTGTAACTTAATATTTTGGAAAAATATGTTTTGGCAGTGCATTCACAAATATGTATTTTTGATGGGTACACCTTTGAATTCTTCCCTAGTTTTCAATATAAATGGTAGGTACTCGAGTTTCAAGCATGAGGTTGTGCCTCGAATTGAAATGTAAACATTTAGTTTGTATATAAAATTCTTTAATCAGAGATTTTAATTTTTTTTACAAACATAACAGCACCGTACAGGTTCATAATGGATTAAATGCACAAGTCGATAAAAAGTTAATAAAATTTATTCTTATCCCAAGAAATAAAAATGAAATGCTGAAATTTCCTCAGAGATGTGTGTACAATATTGCAGTATCTCTCAGTAGTTATATTTTAAACTACTAAAATATAGAAAGTCAATTCAAAACGGAGAAAGCTAATTCATTCTCACCGCGAATTCACTACAATCAGTAACAGCGCTAAGTAAACAAATTGATACTGAACTGAGATGTTTTAAACTGTCTTTCATAAACTTTTAATCAAGTATGAGAACATTCCAATAATTTTTATTTTCTGGATTTTTTCGAATAGCAAAAGAGTGCACTTATGAGATATCTTTGCGTATTTTAAGTTTTCTGGCATAGCTTTCTCTTCAAATAAGTCTTGTGCTGCATTGCAATACTAAATAAATACAAAATCCTATAGATACTATAGATCTTTTGTGTTTTGAAACTGCATGTGTCAAATTCCTTTTTCCAGAAAGAAAATGTGTTAGTAGATGTTGAGCAGTTGGCCATGGTTAAATTATATATTACTCTCCATTACCTATAACACTGATCTGCTCCTGCCCCGAATTAAAGTGTAGTTAATGAATTTTCAAAGTAAATCATTGTATTTCATGCAGTAAGCTAAAAGATGTATTTATGTTTAGAAAAAGTTTTTTACAACAGTTATAATAAGCTGATATTTTCTCACTGTTAAATTTCAAATTGGTACATGTACCTTTTGGGAAAAACTGTTTTGCATGCGTTGTCTTTTACTGGAAGAATTCTATTTTTTATTTTCATTTATTGAACTGATTATTTACTAATAAAGTCTAATAATTATAATCAAATTGCCGGTATAATATTAGAATATCCAATGTAGGCTTGCTGCTGTATTTAAAAAATATTGTTAGTTATGTAAAACAGTCAATTTTCTCTTGCAGTAACTATTTACTTTTTTATTCTCCGTTTAATATCTCCTTTTCAGTCATCAAATACTTGCAGTGAAAGAAACAAGTTCAATTAAAGAACAAAAATTTTATTCATGTGCAAAAATGTAATAAAAAACACTACAGTAATTACATAAATAATCCTGAAATAATCTTAACAGTGCTCATTTATGCTGTTACACACGGTAATGAACTATAGGAAGATAGAGTGACCCCTTTGTGAAATTTGTGTTCAATCTGCAAGCCCCTTGTTTTTTGGCCTACCCCAGTAGTCAAGCAGCAAAAGTCATTGAACACTGGTAGTTTGGTGTGAAGTTCAAATCCCAGTGCTAGCTGCATGGGTGTTTTCATAGTTTTTTGCATGGTTAAGGGTTATATGAGCCACCTTCCCGTAGGAAGTCCTTAAATGAAGGTATCCTTTCCCTTTGGCAGATAGCTTGCAGATGCTTTGCCACATTTATGTAAACCAAAATCAAACTCCTTGTTCTTTCTGCTTGTAGCTAGAAAGTATACATGCCTGTATAATTAATAGTTTGAACTCGCATGGTTCTCCTGAAAACTATTTAAAAATAATTTGTTTGAAATATGTTTTCTGAAATGTAATAAATGAGAAGTTGCAATTTATGTTAAATTTTTTTAAACATTTTATTTGGCACTCTACAGCTCATTGTTTTTAATCAGCATCACAATCAAAAGATTCAGTAAGAAGCATTAATGAAACAAATCATTTTGAATCATTCATCATCCTCCAAATCAGCAAGAATTAAATTACATTGGTATAGGTGTATGTGTTGAAATATTTATAAGATACCCATGTGCTTAGATGTTGATGGCAGCATGCAATTCGCAAATGGCTCTTGCTGTCTAAGAAAGCATATAAGAACTATCTACCTTTATGAAAAAATTTTACATCAAATGATATATAAAAGGATTTTATGTATTATGTATGATATGATACATATACAAGGCATATTCGGAAACTAAGTACCGTTTTGAAAAAAAATAGTAAAACAATATTTTCGAATCCAATTTTATTTTTACATGAAAATACATGTCTTAAACTATTTTTCAACATAGTTTCCGCCAATGATCAAACACTTGTCATAGCGAGTGACCAGTTTTTGTATACCATCGTCAAAGAAACTTCCCGCCAGTTTCGATAACCACGACTCCACAGCATTTTTCGTGTCATCGTCAGATCCAAAGCGCATGCCACCAAGCTCGCGCTTCATGTGCAGGAACAAGTGATAGTCGGACGGCGCCAAGTCCGGGCTGTACGGCGGGTGATCGAACTGCTCCCAATGAAACTGTCGAATTAACGATTGAGTGACACCAGCAGTATGGGCCGAGCATTGTCATGGAGCAACACAATTCCTTTACTGAGCATTCCTCTTCGTTTGTTTTGAATGGCACGCCTTAGTTTTGTTAAAGTCTCACAATATCGTGCCGCATTAATGGTTTCACCTCTGGGAAGAAATTCAGTAAGCAAAACGCCTTTCCTATCCCAGAAGACAGTGCACATGATTTTTTGTGATGACATTGTCACTTTGAACTTTTGTTTTTTCGGAGAATGAGTGTGTCTCCACTCCATCGATTGTTGTTTCGATTCTGGTGTGAAATGACACACCCAAGTTTCATCACCTGTCACAATTTGGTTTAAAAAGTTTTCTCCCTCATCACTGTACCGCGTGAGAAATGTCAGGGCACTACCAAGTCGTTTTGTTTTGTGAACATCAGTGAGCATTTTTGGAACTCGTCGGGAACACAGTTTGGGATAATTCAAGAGGTCAGACACCATTTCAAACAAAACAGTACGTGAAATTTGTAGAAATGCCCCTGAAAGAGCTGTCAGCGTCTGTTCTCATGAATTGCTTCATCAACTTTCCTTACCAAATCATCGGTCACAACAGAAGGCCGACCACTCCGAGCCTCAGCATGGACATTTGTTTGACCTGCATTAAACATTCTTACCCACTTTCTCACCATTCCATCACTTATCGCGTATTCACCGTAAACTTCTGTCACTTGACGATAAATTTCGACCGGTTTAACATTCTTCGTGTTCAAAAATTTAATCACGGCACGAATCTCACAGTCAGCGGGAGAACTAATTGTTTTAAACATTTTGAATGTGCACAGCAAACTGAAAACACAACATAGAGCAACCAAAATGGTGACAATTGAAAGTCAGTGAACAAGAAAGACTAGTGTGCATGTGCGGGACGTCTACCACAGCGCTGCGATGGCGCTAGAACGAAACGGTACTTAGTTTCCGAATACGCTACATATTTTACATATAAAGTTCTAAAGATTGTCTGCTTTCATACACAAAATGCATATGCATGTTAATTCACTTGGGCTATGTGAAATATTTAATTAATTTCCAATTTGCTACTTTTTTTATAAGCAAAAAGTAAATATCCTCTTTTGTTTACTAATAATCCAGACATTGTAAAAAGTTATATAAATTAGTCAATATTTTATTTTTTTAAAGAGATTGATTAGAAATCATTAGCCTCATTTCATATAATTTGTATTATGCCTGATTTATATTAAAATGTTGCTTACTTTTCCAAATCTAAATGAGCTTGGATTCTTTATTCCCAGTTCTTTATTCTTGCACCTTAAAGTTCTATAGCCACTGTTGCATCCAGTGATGAAATAAGTTCCATTAGATGCCTTATTCATAATGAAAATTACTTACTAAATCAGTATTTCTGCTATTATTGCATTTGCAAATACTGTGATATGGTGAAAAGGTGATGACTATAGTGCCCTTGATAAATAATAGGACAAATGTGCATCTTGTTTATGAAAAGTGTTCATACTATAAGGTTGTTGTTGTTGTTGCAAGAGGGGAAACCTTTCATGGCCGAAACAAGTTCAGCCGTCAGGTCGCACATAAGGTATATTCTTCCTTGTTCCAGCATGCCTTCATGGTGTAACGGTTAGCACACATGGCACGTGTTCGAGAAGTCCAGGTTCCAGTCCCGGTGATGGCATTGCTAATTTTTTATGTCTCCTGCTTCAAAATAACCTAATGTTTCTACAGTGGGGCTCGAACTAAAAGGTGCTGGATGATGATTTTCCACCTTGGGGATTTCGAGATTGGTCTCCTAAGCCCCCGTCACCTTTAAAAGATGGAGTGTATAAGGTTGTTATTGCAAGGCATGAAACCCCCGGCTTCCCGGGAGGGAGTATATAAGGTATTTTCTTCTTCCTTCCTGCATGCTTTCATGGTGTAATGGTTGGCACAGTCGGTGTATTAGCACACTCGGTGCTTATTCGAGAGCTCCAGATTCTAGTCCTGAATACGGCGTTGCTAATTTTTCATGTCTTTGGTTTCAAAATTACCTAATGACTCTACAATACAAGTTTCACTTTCTTTATACTTCATGCAGCCATTCTTAAATGCATTTAATGTTTGCACAGGAAGGAAAATGTTTTGTATGCACTCTGTAAAGTTTCACAGCAATAAGTGAAATGACATGAATTGTTTAAAACTTTTGCTTCAGAAGCTATGTTCAATCTCTCTCTTTAAACTAAACTATTCTGTCGAATTCACCTTGACTGATATTAGCTGTAAACTGGATAAAAGTTCTTAATAAAATCATAAAACTGTTCTGAGCCTTTTTTAGGGGAGGGACTGTTCTGATTAGCTGAAAATCTACGAGGGATGTAACCTTATCTAAAATCGGCTAAAGATGATGACTGTTCTTTATGTCCCTTTATCTGATCCCAGGAAATATATAATACAGTACAAAGTCCAAGATCTGAGAGATAGGGATTTCGGCGATTCCGGATTTGGGATTTTTCCCGATATTAGATCATCAGTTTAAAGCTTGTAAGATGTCATGTAGAAATTATGAAATTAAAAATATGAAATCATGATTTATGAAGTAATGAAGCATTTATGATCTAAAGGATAACAAAATTTATAAAAAAAAGGAGCTTAATACTTATTTGTTTACTTTAGCAAACATTTCTTTCAATGTAAGTTATTTGAGTTGCTTTTTTTTGTGCTAATATTCTCTTTAATTCTATAGACAGACATAATTTCTTATTCATTTACAAAGTTCTTTTGTGCATGTCCTGTAATTACTGTGTCGAGAATTTCGACTAGCTTGTCAATCGAAGTTGTTTCAGTTTCAATAACCTCTCTGGCACTTCTTCGCTATCAGTAGCAGTATTTTCTGGATCTAGAACCATAACTGCAGATTTCACCATCTGTTAATTGACTGATAATTGGGCCATTGTCATCGCAATGGAAAACTTCTGTTATATCATCTTCATTTATTACCACTTCTCCACATTTCCTTTAAAAAATCTATTAGTTGGAAAATTTAACTTTTGTTTTGCGATATCCGAAAACCTTCACATTCGCAGCTATCATATTCATCAACCTCGGCATGAAATATGCTAGCTGACCATAAATTATGCAAGCATTTTTTGAAGTAATTGGAGACACATTCTCCCACGATCTTGTAATGCTCCACAAAGCAGATTTTACTCTATAATATTTCAAAAATTCTTGAATAGTCTTGCCATTATTCAAGAAATTCAACATGTATTTAAAAAATTCTACTTTATATTTGAAATTTCAGTGCATGCACTTTTTCGATATCCATAGGCTAATTGATTGACATACAGTTTGAAGGAAAGAATAATACGGATACATTATCTTTCATAAAAACTTTTAAGTGAAGTATGAGCCAAATATTGTCTACAGCCATTACAATTTTTGCATGTCGGGTAAACCAACCGAATTCTGCCGAGCCTTAGGTATGAAATAATTTTCAAACCAATCATTTGCTAACACTTGTGTCATCCATGTTCTTCTATTTGCACGATATAGAACGGGAAATGCTTTCCTCCTTTCAATGCTGGAGGTCGTTTTTTTTTTCCATTTACGGAAAGTTGTACATTCCATGCCGCATTTACTGCATTTTAAAACTTCTAGTCTCGCTTTGGAATCTTTGACATGAGTTGGAGTCTTTCCTGTAGAGGTTGGCAACATATTATGCCCTACGTATTACCAGAAAAGACCGGATTCATCAGCTTTGCAAATTTGTTCTGTAGATAGCTTTTGACTATTAATAAGTTCAATGACTTCATCTGCAAATAATTCAGCAGCTTCAATATCAGCTGAAGCATTTTTACCTGAAATTCTTAAATCGCCTTATACTATGGCGATTTTTAAATTTGGTTAACCAACCTGTTGAATGTGTGTACTCAGTTTTTAGATTCATTTTCTATAGCTTGTGCCATTAGCATTTGACTTGTCAATGGTACGCCTTCGCTGCAACGCTGTCTCACCCATTCAATTATCACTTTGTCATGATCTTCCCTTTTATTTTTTCTGTTATTCATCGCGAGCAGGGTGTCAGAATCCACAAAAAATTAAAAAGTTCCTTTTTCTATTTTCTTACATCATATACAGTTGACTTTCCAATGCAATACTCTTCTCATAATTTTGAGATGGATATGCCTTATCCATTTTATGCAGAAATTCCACTATTTGTTTAATGGAATGGAAACATGCTTTCACTTTGTATGTCCTGTTGCTGCTCCAGAATTGGACAAAATCGAAAGCCAAACTTCTAATTTTTATCAAATTGCTGTAATAAAAACAGCCTGAAAAAAATAATTATGCTGGATAAAATCAGAAAGTTAAGGAACAGCGTAAATCTGCTGTATTGGCTAAAATTCCTTGGAATCCGTAAAACACAATTTTAGCCTAGCTTATTAGCATCTGCTATACATTATTGGCTATGTATCTTAAGGCTTATCTGAATCCTGACCAGAATAAATAAATTACCACATATAGTGATTTATTGAGGGCCGGTGCTATATATCTTACAACCTGATGCAGTCTCTGTGGGTTCTAAGCATCTTCCTAAGTTCTAAATTGTTGTCACCTGTAAATTTAGGGAAAGTGCTTTCCCTAAATTTAAAAATATTTTCATCCTTTACTTTTGTTTCTCGCTGTTTCTCTAAGTTCCCAAAAGCTTGTGTTGCCTAAATTCTGCCACCTGGTGTGGCCATATGAGCTCTGGTGCCGAATCTGTGTTTATGTGAAAAATAAATCAGTTATTCTTAATTCAAATAGCCCTAAATATAATCTTCTGGCCTATAAGTGTCATTAAGAAAATCTATTTTTAGCATATGGAAAGAAATTTTTGTTAAATTTTTCCTCGTCAATATTTAACTTAAATCTGTAATTATTTCCAAGCATAATAATGTTTCCAAGCATAATAATGTCAATGTAAAAGTTACCATACTCTTTGTACTAATATTAAAAAAAAATTGTTTGCATGAATCATTATTCAAGTTGTCATGTGTTGATAAATGTGATAAAAGCAAAATATAATAAATAATGATTCGCCAGGTGGCATCAGGAATATAAAATATTAGTAGGTGTAAAATCAATGCTGTTTGTATCTAGAATGTTTCAGTGTGAAATGTATGCTGAGCAGATACGGAGCGAAATTATTGATCACATAAATTTATGTTAAATTATTGTTTCCTCAATAACGAGGTATTTATTTAGTGCTGAAGGTAAATTAAGAATCGGGACTCTCCATGTGTTTTATATACAGGAAAAAATCAAATGTGCATGCGTAAAGCAATAAAAAAAGAAAAAAAAGTTGTTGGTGGTTTTGATGTCCAGATTTTAGATCATTCCAGATATTGGACGTCCGGATCTCGGACTTTGTCCTGTATTGTAAAAATGTATGCTATCATTATCCCAATCAGGACAATATGATGTCTTTGGTTCATTGGTTATCCATAATTATACACAAAAATTGGAAAAAAATTCTCAACATCTGCTTTTTTTTTTTAGTAAATATTTTAATTAGTTGTTTAAGATTGTTTTAAACATTTGTATTGAATTCATCCGAGTTATTACTTTTTTAAACACTTGGCCATATACGTCTCTTAAGAAATGAAAAGAAAATATCATTTTTTTTCTTTTTGTTTTGGGGCATGCATTAGTAAATTTTATCTGATGAACTGAAGCATGAAAAGAACTGCTGACAATTCTGGGCCACAAAAACATACGCTGTTCTCTTGTTTTGGGAATCTAGTAATATAATTTTGCCTTTCCTCTGTTCATTCAACTATATACATTTAGATGCCAACAAACTTCTCTTGTACAAAACTAGGCTTGGGAAGAGGGCAAGCGGGTAGTAAGTTTTTTTTTTCTTTGACCCATCGGAAAGTGATAGAGGAGAAAGCGATGTTAGCTTTAAAATATTTTGAAAGAAATTTCACTTCCTTCTGAGTAGGATTTTGCAATAAAAGTGCATGTCAGTGACATTATACAATTTATCTTTTTTAGGTGAAAGAATGGAATCTGAAATTTCAGAAGATAATTTAACATGTATCACAATCAGTGTAAAAGATTTATGATCTTTCATTCGTGATTTTAATATTAAATGCAATCAAATTAATACTCAGATGACAGGATATTATCCTGGTTACTAAAAGGTTTAGCTTTAGCAGAAAGAAAGGCAACAGTTTGACATGACATTGAACAGTTCTGGTGTTCAATATTTTGATGCTCAGTGTAAACTTTGTGACTGCTAAATTTTAAAAATTTTGCTATTAACTCTGCTCCCCAGTGTAACTACAAGGGCTCTGGTTGTAATTTGTCTATGGTACAAGAAAAGTTGTTCAGCCGTGACATTTGAATAGTTTCCTATGTTGTCCTGTTTGTTGCAGATGCTGAATAGTATCTGTAAGGAGACATTCTGATCACATATCCTATAGATACCCTTCTGGATTCAAATCTGGCAAATGTGGTGTAAGAAAGGTTGGAGACACTCCTGTAGAAGTCACCGACATGGTGCTTTGTAATTCTAGAATATCTCATCTTTAGTCAGATGCATTTATTATAGTCTATTGTTGAACATCTATCGATCCAGAGTCGGTCAATGTGCTGTCAGTGGATGGCTTTTTTCATTTGCAGGGATTTATATTTATTTTAAATAATCAGTTTAATTTAATTTGAAGTTCCTTTCTTATAAATCTTCATTCTCCTAATTGTCAATGCCAGAATATTTAAATTTGGAAGGTGGCATGAAGTAATGCAAACTCTACCAGTGGGGAGAAAAGGTTCAAGTACCAAGTTCTAGAAGGAAAGGTTAGAGAGCGTGGGCAACTCTGTCATGCTTGGTGTAGCCCGAGCTTCGGCTTAGCATTTATTGTTGATTAAACGTGGCATAACAGCTATTACTTTGCTGAAACTAGATTATCAACGCTCTGTTAGGAAACAAGATAGTCTGAGCCCTGTAGCGTAATCTCCAAATCTGAGTAGTTTGTTAGGGTCGAGTTGACGCATTGTAAATTCTTAGTGTGTAATAGAGGGTCATTTTAACCCTTCTTTCTGTGCAGTCACTACTCTTCCAGCTTTCACACAAAAGTTAGATGAGTAGACCATACACACTCATGGTGTGACATTGCAGCTCAGGAAATGCTGAATTTGCAATATCAGAAATTTAATGTCCATTCATCAAAACTCAGTTTACATTCTCTGATAATTGACATTATTTACCATAATTATATTGGAAAATATTTTGCTGAACTCAAAAATTCACACTTGGCAACTAACACTGCAAGTAATTTGTAATAGTTTTTACTTGAGATAAGCAGCTTCTAAAAAGCAGAATGTTAATAGTTCATGATTTTTGACATCTGATTGTAAATGTAGATTATAAATGAATGGTGACTTTTTAAAGTTTTTAAACATATTTCTCTTATTGTTACAGGAAGAACTTCTTCCTCTCCCTCCAATGGGCGGGGAAGAAATGTTCATGCTGGGCAAATCCAGACTGCTCAGTATGATGCAAAACATGATGTTCCAGCAACGCCATCAAGTATGAGTAAAATTTTTACTTTTAAGATTCGTGTCAGCTTTAAGATTTGTTTTGTATCAATTGATAATACATGCCTTCTCTTAACCCCTTAACTGTCAAGTTATTTTGATGATTTGCGTACATAAATTGGCAATTTATTTTATTGCAAAAGTCAAAGCCGCCCGCTTTGAACATAAATCTCTATCCTTTGAAACCTTCAGTAAAGTGCTGCCATCTACTGAACTGAAGCCGAAATAATCTTCTCACGATATGTATTCGGGTATAATGCCACGATGCATTCCCCCCCTAAAAAAAAAAAGAAGTACCCCGAGTAATACTCAAGCATGACATTTTGGAACACCAGTGCTATGCCCGAGATTATTTCGAGCATGACAGTTAAAAGGTTAATGTATGTCATTATTAATTATTTCTATTTTAAAAGTTATATTTCACAGAAAATTGCATGTAAGTGTTTGGGAGGGTATGCAGACAGCAATTAAGCTGCTAAATGGAATCAAATCTTTAAGGAAACGAATGCCTACATGGACTTAGAAGTAATGTGTTGTTTGTTCACTCCTTGCTGCTTGTGGTGCAGAATTCCAGGGTTATGTATGCACTGGGAGAAGGGATCACAGTATTTCTGCTAACAGTACAATCGGATTATCTGTTTGCACATAGTTCAAGCACCCAGTATGAACTACTTCATAACACTTTGTGCATTATTCAAAAGTACAAGTACCCAGTGTGAACTAATTCATAACACTTTGTGCATTGTTCAAAAGTGCAAGCACCCAGTGGGAACTAATCTGCTGTTGTCAGTAATAGCATAGTGCTCAGCGTAAGGTAGCACTGTGTCGGCATTGTGCCCAATGGTAGTTCCGCCTTCATAACGTTGGTATTTTGAGTAAAACGTGTAACAGATGCCAGTGTCACGAAGCTGGTGTCATATGCAGTTCATGTTGGTGTCATCTGCAAAGCTTCAGGTACAGGTAAGTGTTACTAAGTTCATGGCATACTAATGAAACAATTAGCATTTTGTGTAAAGACACGCACTGTTCTATCAAGCTTTCCACTTTCTAATTCTTAACAAAAAATTAAATAACTGGAATAATGCCTGTAATAATCACAAAGCAGTAAGGGAATGCGTTGAAGTGTTAGTTGTTGTTTCAATTAAATGAGGTTTCTGAAGAAAAATTTAATATGCTCAGATGAAGCTTTAGTGATACATGAACATGGGGAATTTTTTATTTATTTTTTGAAAATTTTTAATAAAATGTATGGTTTTCTTCTTACAAAATTACACCTTGAAAGTTAGCAGTTTATTTATGGAAAGGTGAATGTAATATTCACACAGCCACTTAACCACTTTAATAATAATATTAAGTGAATTTTTTATATTTATTATTTTCCTGTTTTCAGTGAATCTTTAATATTTATATATTATGCTTAATGATATCATAGTTACATAATTTCTTGGCATTAGATAGAGTGGCTATGCAGTTTGTATTATTGTATGACTGTTTTAGAGCATTAGGTAGACTGGCTATGCAGTTTGTATTATTATTATACAATGTTCAGAGTCTGCCAGTCACCATATTCTTACACCTATTAATCAATTGGTATCAGACTCTAAACACTGAATAACTCATAATATAGCTAATACAAGTTTTAGGAAGACATGTTAATGGCTGAGTAGATAACAGCACAGTAGCTGCTTGAACTGTAGAATCCCATCTGAATGAGATAGCTGCATCTTCCCATCTCCTTGCAATTGTGTAAAGTAATGCTTACAAAATTTTTCACGAAGGCATTTCTTTTTGTAAATGGATAGTGCCTGCATGCATTACCTTAATTCATTAGTTTTCAAAGTACAGGCACTCCCCTTTAAGTGAGGCACAATGTCATCTAAAGGGGGCACTGACCGGGCGAAAAGTACCTCGCACCTTGAAGTTTTATTTTTGGCAGTAGAGAGGCATGACAAAAACAACTTTGTGATTTCTTGAAGTAACGTGTAGTATTTTTATATAAATTCTGAAGAAAAAGGCTGTTGGGTATATTTCACCATGCTTAATAAATCTTTTATAATTTTCATTTGTTTATTTATTTATTGGTGCACAGTTTATATCAGGCAAATTGATGTTGAACATCATTGCTGGAGAAAGTAATCATGGTATCAAAAAGAGTTATTATTGCTTAACATTTAAATTTTCGCTTTTGGAATTTTATTGGGTACCATAGTTCTAATTTTCAAATGTAATTACAGATGCCCCTAAATAATGTGATGGATATGCTGGATTTCATCCACGCATTCGAGGAGAGAGCCAATAACCAGGTCAGTTTACTTTTAATTCTGCTTTTTATCATTTTAAGTCATGCATTGTTTAATGTTTTTATTGAAAATTGCTCTACATTAAACTTATTATGCTCAATAAAAAAGAAAATATCATTTGCATAAAAGGTAAAAGTAACCAGTTTTGTACTTAACACTAGCATTATGGCATTTTCCATATACCTACACATATCTTCGGCGGTCATTATGATTGGCGGTCCTTATGACTGCTTGTTCTGAATAAAAGAAAAGGCTCCCTTTTTGATGATATTGCAAAGTTAATACTTATAACGATATATTTTGCTTGTTTAATACGTAAATAAAGTAAATCAAGTGAATGATAGTAACCAAAAGATAATGTAATAAAGATCAAAATAAAGTGAGTAAATATTTTAATTGAAGAATAATTTAATGTAATAAAGACCTAAAAGAGAAAAAAAGCACTAGATATTTTTAAACTTATCATTTAATAAATTGTCTCATAAAAATTTTTAATATGAAAGAAATATATTAAAAATTACACATATTAATACTTATATTACTTGGTTCATACAGATTACTAATTTTTTAATTTTACCTGTACAGGGTCCACAAATGTATATTTTACAGTATTCACAAGTATTCAAAGTTTTTTTCCTCTGCATTCATTTATTTGACATCGTTTACGCTTATGGGAGTGATTGACTTACGTATCAATTAATTCTCTTTTCGTTACATACAGAAAGTTTGTGAATTTTGGATGAAATGTACATATTTCAAAGCAGCTCAGCCGTATTCAAAATAAAATCATGATGGCTGATGTTCCTATATTCGGTTGCTTTCTTGTAATTTGTCAGCATATTTATTTAGCCAAATGAAGAATATTATTAAAAAAAAACTTGAACTGGTCAACATATGGATGAGAACTTCACCGAGTATTTTCTGCAAAAAGTAATCCATCTGTCAACTCTATTTGGTCGAATTGTAAAAAATCACAACTTACAGTGCCTTTTTTTCATCAAATGTGATTTCCAATGTTGGATGCATGGTAGTCAGGAGCAGGATGTTCTTGTTTTTTTTTTTTTTTTTTTTACACATAAGTGTTATAGTGTCACGCTCAGCAAATTTACTAAAATAGAGCTCATACCTCATATTTTTTAAAGAATAAGGTACTTCTCATTTTGAATGTGCCAACACAGCTTATCCCTGAACTCCTCTTCTCTTTTACTAATTTTAGCAAAGTAAAAAAAAAATTGTCCATTATCAGGTTTCTTTTAGCATTGTAGTAGGTTCTCCATCAAGCCAAAAAGCTGCATGTTCACCTACTTTTTCTCCAGTTGTTCTTGTTTTGTCTTTTTCCCAAATAGGGAAATCCATTCAGTAACTTATTTTGGTGGCACGTCAGTAGCAAACCAAAATTTAATGCCGAATTTGCCCGGCATTTTAGGCATATATGGCATCGGGCCTTCAGGGAAAATAATTGTTCATCGACTATTATATTTCCACCTGGTTTCTAACATTTCAAACAGTTTTCTGTAAAAGAATTCCAGATATCCAAAACAAGTAAAATGGATCTGTTTGCTGTCTTTGGGATCTAGATAATTTCTTGTCAAATATTTCGTAATTCCCTGAAATCTGTCTCTAGCCATTGTCTCAGTAAAAATTGTGTGGCCCCAAGATTTTGATCATAGACTCAAAAGACCTTTACAGACTAGAAAGACCTTTTGCAGGCAAAGCTTCACAAGAATACAATAGCGAAATGAAAGTGTCTAATTCATCGAGTGACAAACTTCAATTTGGATTATGGGATTTCATATGTGCCTCTTAAGTGCACTGCTTAATATAATATATTTTTTTCATTGATAAACAATCAATGCACTACTTGAGTTAATCAATTATTTTCTCTTGGTGTACTTCTAAGACATTTTGCTGAGCTTGTCTTCCTGTAACACTTGTCGAAATATTTACTGTTTTCCAAACTGAACCATCATTCACTGTTTCTACATTGTTTAGAATTTCCTGACTTTGGTTACATCTTCCTTGCTCTGCAGTTCTGTTTTGCTGCCTTTAACTGCTTTTTTGAGCGTGACTACAGCTGTTGATTTGCCTTCCAGAAACTGTACTAGCAGAAGGCAGTGTAGTATTTTATTAATCTAAATTTTTGCTTTCCTTTTGTGTTTCGTGAATAGATTCTCCATCAGATGAATCCGATTTACTTGTTTCGGTAAGAACAATCCAATCTTCATTTGATAATCTGGATGTAGTTTTGGTGTGAAATTCTTCATCAGGTTCAGTTTCTGAAGCAGAATTATCATTAGAAAGACTTTCAAAAACTTCCAGCATCTCTGCTTTTGTTGGGTATTTTCTACTCTTTTTTTTTTTTGCATGATATAACAGGGAAAATTGTTACTCCTTTAAGTTCTTGAGGCCATGTACTTTTTGCCTATTATGGAAAGTTTGCACTTGTACATTCCTGCAACATTTGTGCATGCTAAAACTGTTAGTCTCCCTTTCGAATCTTTGACATCTGTTGGAGCCTTTTCTGTAGAGGTTGCCAAGATATTTTGTTGCACATATTGTCAGAAAAGATCAGTTTAATCAGCACTGTAAATTTGTTCTGGAGATAACTTTTCACTATTAATGAGTTCAGTGAATTCATTTGCAAATAGTTTTACCAGAAAAGACCAATTTCATTAGCATTTTAAATTTGTTATGGAGATAACTTTTCACTATTAATGAGTTCAATAAATTTATTTGCACACAGTTCAGCAGCTCCAGCATTAGCTGAAGCTGTTTTACCTGAAAATCTTAATCCCCTTATACCATGGTGATTTTTAAATTTGGTTAACCAATCTGTCAAATATGGGGACTCAGTTTTTGAGTTCACTTCTTAGTGCAATATTTTACCTTGAGCATCGAACCTGCCAATGGTATGTCCTCATTGTGACGCTGTCTTACCCATTCAGTCTTCACTTTTAGCATAATAAATCATTTTTCTGTTATTTATTGCAAGTAGGGGGTGGATATCCATAAAAAATTCAAAAACGTACCTTTGCCTATTTCGCAAACTTTCTGGATGGTCATATACATTTGCCTATCCAATGCCATTACTTCTTAGATAATTTTGAAACAGACCTTTATCCATTTTTTGCAGCAATTCCACTTTTTGTTTAATGTAGATCGAAGCTTGCTTTTATAAACTCTTTTTGACGTAATCGAAAGTTCAAACTTTAATTTTCATGAAATTGCTGGAATAAAAACAGCCTGCAAAAAATAATAAACTGGATTAAATTAGAAAGTTAAGGAACAGCATATTCTGCTATATTGACTGAAATTCCTTGGGAAAGTATAACTTAAGCCTAGCTTAATAGTGTCCTCTATACATAATTGGCTATGTATCATGAGATAAACCTCTAATAACTCATTATTTGCTAACTGAACTTCACTTTTTATGTCAGTTATTGACCTTAATACACTTCTGTCATTGCACATGTGTGAACTTGCTCCCAAATCAAGGTACCAATTATGTGTTCCTAATTCTTGCATTGTATTCACAATCGTGAGAGCACAACTTGGTTTAGGGGATTCTTAATTAGGATTTTTGTTTTTCTTTTGTCTGCATTCTGATGCTTTATGGTCTTTTCTGTTACAATTGTAACACTTGAAAGTTTTCTCCTTCTTAGACTTTTTCATGTTGCCATGATATTTGGTAACTAACGCATCTTGCATGTTGCTGTTTCCTTGTGCTTTACATTGGAACTTTTAGGTTTCTTCTAGCAAATTAAGCTTTTAGCATGTTTTGCAATTTATCATGAGATTCCATCACAATTCTAAAACTTTCAAATGCTTTGGTTAGGCTACATAATAGCAAAATTGCTAGGAATTCTTCAGAAATCTCAGATCCTATTTCTGCTACTTTGTCTAGAGTTTCAAAGAAAGAAGTTAAATAATCTTGCATTTTTTTCCTTCATGTTTGTCTTTTTCGAGAGGAGTTGCTTCATGATGCTAACTTTAGTAAAGGGCCTTTAGGCTGATGAATTTTGTGTAATTTCATCCATGCTTTGTACAAAGTTTGACATTTTTTAATATGTACTATCTCCGTTGGACTTCTTGCAAATCCTGTTTGACTTAGTAGATAAGAGACCTGGACCTTGAGCACCTGATTACCTGGGGACCTGGCCCCATAACCTGTTGGTTTTGAAAATGTTTTGCTCTTTTAAGACTCTTGAGATTTGTATGCAGTAGTACATGTAAAACCAAGGTACTGTACCAAAAGGAGTAAAATTGCATTAAGTCAGAAACATAAGATTTAATCGGTGCTTTCCATTGAGATTTAACAGATAAAATCATATAATGGATAACATACGAATGTAGTTGACTGGTACAACATGAATCGAGTCTGCTTTACAGTTCATTTAAACAGGCAGTTACTTTGCAGTGTAGTAAAATTATTTGGAATACTTGGTGTGGATTCCTATTGCAATGCAATCTTCTACTCCGATATTCCACGTTAGGACTCCACATATCACATTGCCGTACCACGCTTGAGAGAATCAGGGTTACTGGCCATGTCGACAAATAGGTACATCAGGAAGGACACAGTCTTTAACTCCATCAGAACAGTCTTCAGCAGAGCTGATTTAACACACAGGTGACAAACTCTTTCTTTCTCTGTCAGGAGGATTCTACTACTGCTTATATAGTTCACCTTTTTCTGCTCATGCAGCCACAAATGGGAGGAATTCAAATTCCAACTACTTGATAATTTTACAATATGGACATTAATAGCAAGAATACTAATAAGAGCATGTGCTACTTTTGTAATGTGGTGTTCACCTATTTTAAAACAATAGATTTGAAAGTGACCACTACTGGCAGCAGTTGTGGTTTCTGCAATGCTGCAGAACCAGCCAAAAGAAATGGATATGATTTCAACAGGAAATGCAGACAGTTGTATGCCATCCATTGTCTTGCATTTATGTTATACACACTGAAAGTTCATATCACCATTGCCCCACTGCATTCATTATTATTTTCTTTTTGCTGCATGCTTTATCATGTGTTCCAGCCATACCTAGTTTCCATCATCCTGAAGTCTGCAATGTAATCCCATATCTCTTTCATATGACTGCACTGCAGTATCAAATGCTTTTTCCCATCGTCTCTGCTCCTGCCATGCATTTTCAGTTTTTTTTTAGAATAAAATTTAAAACTCACTAGTGCTGTTTGAAAGGAAAACATGGGCTCACTTCATCTTTTTAGTGTATTTTGAAATCTTGCCTCCTAGCAGAATGCTATAGAACTAAAAACAGTGGAATACTTCTCTGTGCTAATACACACAAATACAAAATATTTGATCAGCATTTAATAATTGTTTGGGGTTTTAATTTGAAAAAAAGTATAAGTAATATTTTAAAACACCTTTCACATTAATTAATTATTTTTTAAAATCTGTCTTAATTCTATAATCTCTTTAGGCAGTTGTTGCAAGTGTCTCTTTTGAAATGAACTGTTTTTCCCAGAATCTGATACTACTTTTCTTTCATCTGCCTCAGGATAATGAAGAAGATAAATTTTTATAATTAGCCCAAAGGGGCAGTAGCCCAAAAGGGCTATTAGTTTCAAAATGGCTTTTCACATCATTTCACTATAGATGTCCATTTCCCTTTTCAAAGTGTTGCCACTAAATATTATCGCCCTATATTATATTTAAAAAGTTAAATAATGAAGAACTGCATGAACGTATGCATGTTTCTCACATTATGAAAAATCAACAGTACCTAAAGCCATGAAATTTTGAATGATGCCCGAATTTCGAATTTATTGTGTGTTTCATATTTTGTAAAACTTTAACAAATTTTTTATTATCAGACTCAACAGTTTCAAAGTGAGCAATGGCAACACTATATGGAAAATGATATTTTTATCTCCACCGCATATGAGACTCTTTATCAGAAATTACTTAAGATCTCCACCGCACATGAGACTCTCTATCAGAAATTCTAAAGATCTCCTCCGCACATGAGACTCTCTATCAGAAATTCTAAAGATACTTTAAAAAAAAAAAATTGTGATACTGCTGTTGAATTGAATTTTATGTGATTTAAGTGCAAAGAACATGATATGTAATAAATAAAGGTATCACAGAAAACGTAAAAAAAAAAAACACCCCTTTGGGCATAATATTGAAAGCTTTAAGAATTTTTATAATTTTTTCTTAATTACTTCTTTGTATTTTTTAGGCCTTCTCCGGGGTCATCCCCAATGAGGATGCCTGTAAGTACTTATTTCATTAAGATATTACATTATTTCGTTTAGATTTTATTTTACTTATTTCGTAAGTACTTATTTACATTCAGATTTTGGATGTATATTTTTACTTTTAAAAACTATTTTATTAATGTCATAAACACATTTTTAGTGGAATAGTGAAGATATCATACATGATGTTGTAATGTAAATTATATATGCATTTTCTTTATATAATCGAGGCATAAACTTCTAAAGAAAGTGTCGTTTTAATAGATAGGCCTGAATAAATTGCTTTTATTAGTTCCAATCAGTGCTAACAACAGCAATAAAAACTGCAAGTTTTTGTCTCCGCAAGGACATGCTTGTATTTTTTAATAAGAAATTTACCATTGTTTCATTCTTTTCATCCTTTTTTAGTCTTATTTGAGAAACTATGCAAATACTGTTAAGAAACTGAGCTTTTCATTACTTCCTAAATGTGCATAGTTTTTCTCTGTTCTCATTATATGTTATGATTGAAAATTTTGGTACATTTGTTTTACCCATTTTTAGCTTCTGAAGAAGAGGAAGTGCAGGAGGAAGAGGAGGAAGAAGAAATAGTAAAGGAATGTTCAGTGAGTTGATTTTTATGTACTAAATTATTATTCATAATTCCTCTGCAGTACAATATTTTTAATTGAAAGTTAAGCTTCTTGCTAGCCAGTATAATTCAAATGTCAAATTTGTCTAAAAATCACAAAAATTCACCGAATTTAGTGACATTTGTTAAAGTGTTCGATAGTTCTTACCATTTGGTTGCCATTAGGATTTTAAATACAAAATATTTTTCTTTTAGTAAAACTTAGACTGAGGTTATTTTCTGAGTTATAGGATCTTATTTATTTGTGAACAAAAATATAATTATTTTAAGCTATTATTAAAACATAAGTATATTAATAATAGCTTTTTACTGTTGTTAGTTAGTATGATTTAATCAGGGTTGTCACACTACCTGGAAAACCGGAAAAAGTCGGGGAATTCGAAAATTGACCAAAAAAGTCAGGAAATTCAAATATTTTAGTCTAAATCTAGAAAAGTCAGGGCGATAAAGAAAATAGGTATTCTTGTATCAAACAAATCTGTTTAATTCTAGTATAGTGGTACCATGGAGGTTACAATAACTTCCGTGTATGGTACACACGGGATTTGGCGACATTATGATGTGCAGTAAATGGGACATTTTCAAAAAAGCAATTGGCGGCAATTTTCAAAATCATGCCAAGGCCATAGCATATACTAGGATTTTACTGCAAAATCTTTTAAATACTTTTTTTTTCTTTTTAATAAATGGCTTATTTGTCATTTTTCAGTATAATAAAGAAATAGTAATCAGTCATCTAGGCTAACCATTTAATGTAACTATATTCGCCAAAATATTGTTGTTTATTGTAATTAAGTTTTTAAATTATTTTAATGTTGTTCATATCATTTAATGTTGCTTCTTCCCCTTAAATTGATTTGTTATTCAAAAATAATACTTTCAAATTTCAGGAAATTTCCTCTGGCAGGCATAATCCTGAAACTAATTCTAGCAGTCTGATGACATAACATAACGAAATTCATTGCACATATTTTTTGCTTATGTATTCTGCTAAATAAATATAAAATACCTGAACTTATTTAAAAATATCATTAAATAGATTTCTTTCTTTCGTTTAGCTGCAAAATGTTAGCCAAAAAAAAAGGGGGGACATTTTTTATATCCATATTGGGTAGATTCTGATCTCCATTCTTCAGTGGAGAAAACAACTCCTATTATAGTTATAATACTAATCTTTGGTGATAATATATAAGTCATATGTAATTGGCAAATTTTTGTGTTTTCAAGTGATATCATAATTAATTTACCTCTTAACACAGCCAACCTGCATTACATGGATAGACTGGAATTTTCTTAAAACACACCTGGAAAACGTGGAAAAGTCGGGGAATTTCATTCTCCTGTTTAAGTGGCAACCCTGTTTAATTCAGTGTTCATTCAGATTAGTCATCCAATCCATAGGATATTATTTTGTTTATTTTCATGTAGGTGCAATCTTCTAGCCTTTATTAGAACATACATCTAGTCTGCAGAACTAGTGCTACGTTTTTACTACCCAGTGCAGTCGCTGCAGTTTTCAGACTTTGCTGCCCACTGATTCTCTAAATTCCACAAATTCTGCTGCCCCTAAATCTATCCACCTGGTGTGCTTTTGGCACTGAACTTGCATGCTTGAAACAGTTTTAACAACATATAGTTATTCTATACCTACTAATTAACCATTGCTTATTTTCTCTTAAGAAATAGGACTGTTCACTCATTTCTTTGAAAATATCATTGTCCTTCAGAAATAAATGGTGCTGTTTAAAAGTTATTATATGCATCGTTGAATGCTATGGTTAGCTTTATGGTATCACAAAATAATGCTTACACTCTTTGAATATTTTAAGAACAAGCAGTAACGTTTTAAGTGTATTCTTGTTGTAAATTTTTTTGCAAAGTAAGCAATTTTTCTTAGAAGGTTATATTTTTATGGAAAAGCCCATCTACAATTTTGAGTGATTTAGATATGTGTTTGCTATGTAATTATATTCTTTCTGGAATTTTACATTTTTGTGTAAAATTCATATGTATATTTCTGAATGGTTTAGATGCATATTTCATATGTAATTATAGTTTTTCACATGCTCCATAATATTAAGATGGATTTTTTTTTTAATCTAAAGTTATTTCACTGTATTTTGTAATAGGATGAAGACCCTTCCTTGGAGGAAGAACCTTCCTTTGAGGAAGATGAATATCGTAAGTATTCACATTTTATATATATATATATATATATATTTGTAAATCATATTCTGGATTTGATTGTAAAAGAGTCATTTTTTATTCTATAAAGTATTTTTTAAAACATTCTTTTAGTACCATATATAAGTTTTGTGTCGGGTGGTGAGGCTTCATGTTTGGTATTGTAATTTATACAGCTGTTTAGGATAGAAGTTTCCATATACATAGAAAGGGGTGTAATACAAACAGCTGGGAAAAAAATTTCTGTGTTTAAATCCAGCAGTATATGGCAAGTCTAGTGACTCTTAAAAGGAAAGTGCCAGTCTTTCAACAGCTGTTACACATGTTGCATGTGTGCATTGTGCCCTCTCAGAGATGCTGAAATGTGACACCAGACAGAATTCCATAGAGGTGTGATTATCAGAGTGCTTTCACTGATAGAAACAGAAAAATATTTTGGGTGTGCTGGGAGCATAATTTTGGCCCTTATTGTAGCAGGGTATGCGAAATCATAAGATTAAGTATTCAGAGGATAATGTGGCAAAAACAATTCTGATTAATGCCAGACAGATGCTGAAGCATATAGTGTCTGAAAATCCAGTCGAGATAACATTTGAAATGACTTTCACCTCCAGGATTCTATTGAAATTGTCTTAAGGGAACACCATAGTTCTTCTAGAATAGAAATTTATAAACCATTGTGCTTTCAATATTTGTATAATGCTTTCAAGCCTCATCATGAACCCAGAGTACTACAGGATTTGGTCCTTTAAGCAGTGGCAACATGAATGAGCATTCATGATTTCAGACTATATTTGTGATTATGTTTTGGAAATGCCCAAGTAATTATTTATGCCTGTATTGTGCTGCTGACTATGAAGTATGAAAGTGATGCTTTTTGCAGTCTTGTGGTCTTATTATTTTGAATAGAAAATCGAAAGTATCCTGAGCGACCATTGCCATGCTTTTCTCTACAATAAGTGGCATTATATGTATTCCCTAGTCAGTAACTGCCTTTCATGATGGCAACGTTGTTGTTCTTCGCACGTTTAGGTTTGTTTTATTCAAGCAGGGCTTTGAAGTGCATGGTTATAAAACAGGATATTGTATCTAGCTTCCTTCATTGGCCTCCAGTTATGCTTTCAAAATTAGGTATTGCTTAACAGGAGGAATGGCTTTATATTCCCTCAGATGTGTGCAAAAGTATGATGCCCCCACTCTGTATTGTGAAGAGTGTATTAAAAAGTGATCCAACCCCTTAATAATAAAGACTTTCTATTTGATGGATGTTCTTATTATTTTGTATCCCATTTGATTTTATACTCCCATCAGCTGCAATAATAAGAAAGCAAATTTTTCTATAATAGTTGTGAATACAAATATATGTATGTTATTCAGAAGTATTTATATAAGCCCAGGAAGGAGTAAAACCGTATTTATGTTTGGCTAAGATTTGAGAAGCTTCAAGGAGATCCCTTGAATTCTGTAAGGAGACTTCTCATATGTATGGTTCAGAGGAAGAGCCCAACATCGCCTGTTAGAGAAGACATGGAACTCAACATATTTCTGTGTTCAGAAAAATATTTCTAAATTAAAAAATTTTTTATTCCACATTTTGTTTTTTAATCTTAAGTTTCATTCAGTTTTATTCATATTACTTTCCTGGATTAATCGAGGAGCCTGTGGAAAGGGCACATGGAACATAGATTGGGAACTGCTGCTTTAGAGGTTAGAATTTACTATTGAAAATTCTGTTTTTATTCATCAGAGTTTTATACAGTGTGTAAGGTGTATATTTCTAACATAGACGACAGCTTTGTTCAGACTTTTCTCAACATGAGGCTCCCTTGTTTTCGTAACCCTGCAGAACAACTATAATATGTTTGGAATTGGTTTTTACATGCTCTAGATCCTTCTTATTAAGAAAATCTTTGTCATTTGTAAAGTTCGCTTCAAATGGCATATAATAACACCCATATTTTGGGTAGAGAGAAGCTGTAATAATATTAATTAAACTTTCATCATTTAGTCTCCAAAAAGTTAACTTTCGTTTTTGCTTTTACCTGTCCATTGTGTATAGCTCATTCTTTAAAGCAGTAGTTGTCATTTCTTTAAAGAAATTAGCATGTTAAAAAAGTGTTTACTTTTGTTTTTGGAGCTTTGATTTTTATATATGTGGCCAATTGCTGTTGGCCGCCATATTCATATACAAATGTTTTCAGTAGGAAAATAAGCCCCCCCCCTCCCAAAAAAATCAATACACATCTTTCATTTAATTGCAGAGAATATCTTAATTCTCTCTCTCTCTTTTTTACAGTGAGCACCGAGGAGGAAGAAGAAGAGGAGGAGACAGGAAACGAGGTTTGTATAATTATAATGAAATTTTTTTAAGATCAGTGGCTGTTGTCATGTGAGAACAGTGGTCTTGAAACATAAATTGAATGTAGGCCAAGTATGCAGCTGAGGGATTAGATGTTTCCTTAAAAAAAGTTAAAAGGCTGCTCTAAGAGAATAAAGTTCTAAAACTAAATTTCAAATTTTATTTGGTAATTATTTATCAAAACACAAATAAGTAATAGTAATAATAATAATGCAAAGGGAAAAATATGAATTTATTTATTTTGTCTGAAATCTAATGGTTGCCAAGAAATTTCTGTTGCTTACATTTTGTAATTCAGACTTATTGGTAGCTTAAATTTTTGGAGTGAACATTTATTTGGAATGATCCTAATATTTTGAATTAACTACTAACTTATGTATATAAACTAAAAATAAATAGTTTATGAAATATTTCCAAGTGCGCAAAACTTGAGTATAAATAAATGCTGACTTTTTCCCTTTCTTTGACTTTTTTTCTTTGATGTGTGCAGAAAGTATGCATACATTTGTACATCCTTAAATGAATTTCTTTATCTCTTAACTACAAATTCCAAATGCAACACATCATAATCATCAGTGAATCTGATTCTTTTCGTATCAATTTTCAGTTGTGGAAAAAAATATTCACACATAAATGTACTCTCAAAGAAAGTGATTATCCTTATTGCAAAGCCCACCAGCAGCCGAGCGGTAAAGACGCTGAACACTGGTAGTTCGGTCTGAGGTTCGAATCCCTCAAACGATCTGGCTGCATGGGCGTTTTCGCGGTTTTCCCCATGTGTAACGTGTATACGAGCCAGTTTCCCTTAGAAAGTCCTCCGCAAAGGCATCCCTCCCTTTAGGCAGATAGCCCTCGTGTGCTTTGCCATAACTGAATATCCTTATTGCAAAAATTCACAGTTGAGGATATTTTTTTTTGAGAAGTAGGAGTAAAATTTAATTAAATCTATATATTCAAATCTTTGAATAGGATTTCTATCATGTAAAATAATTATCTCTGTTTGTGAATATTTTGGGCAAATTCTCATATTTGTTTGTAATGGCAAATAAAATAATGTAAAATTGGACTCTGAATCATTAAAATCGTAAACTTTTTCTTACAATTCTTGTTGTAATAATGCTAATTTAGAAGGCAAACAACAAAAATTACCATTATATTTGCAAATTTTGCCAGGACTAGTTTTGATGTTCTTACCGAACCATCAGCCTAAGCTGCCGATGTGCAGATGAAGGAGATAAGATATCGTGATAAGAATGGCTGTTAAGTTACTGGTGCTATCTGTTCATGAAACAAAAAAACTGAAACATAATTTCCTTAAAGACTGAAAATAAAGATGGATTGGAATTAGGGTCATAATTAATATTTGTTTGCATGTTATTTTACATTAAAATTATAATAATGTTAATTAAATTGTTGGGAATATACTAACAAGCCATGTGAAATTGTTTCAGCAGCCAAATGCAACCTGCAGATCACCAGTTTTGAGACCACTGTTTTAGAAAACTTTTCTTTTTTGTTAATGTACTTCATTGTCAAAGATGATCAAAATGCGAGTTTTTACTGTATTTAAGATTCAATGTTTTGCTACTTGTATCACACTAGAAGTTCTGAGCAGGCCACATTATTTATCATATTGTTGTAAATTAATGAACTATATTCGCTACAGTAAACAGACAGCAGTTCGCTTTTTACAGCTACAACTACAACTGATATGAGGTGTTTTAATTCGGCTTTTATAAGCTTTTTTAATTGTCAGTAGAACAATCTCGATTTTTCTGGATGGCAACAGTAATTACGAGATATTTATTTATTAAACAGTAAATGCATGCACTCTTTTATTTCCTTTTTTTTTTCCCCCGACGTAGCTTTCTCTTCAAAAATCGTCTGCGTTGCATGGGAAATATAAAGCAATTTTAATTATAATTCTAAATAAATAGCCAAATAAATGTAAAATCCGTAACAATATATACAAGAAAATGATGTTATAAGATTTGTGGGTGTAATAGAACAAATAGGAGGAAAAAATGCACAACATTCTAGCTGCCGTGCGGATGCATTGTTTTCAGTCCGATGGATGTTCGACGGACTAACTGTTCTTTGGATTAAAGCCAAAAGGCGAATCAGAGTTATGTTGAGTTAATTGCAGTTATTAAGAATATTGTGTCTTTAATTTTTAATGTAATTGATTTAAATAAAATTTCATCTAATTCATGAATTTTTATTTAACTGAATCACATTAAAACATTAAATATTTTTATAGAATTCAAATCTACAGAAAATGCATAATATTTCTCATGACAGTCTAAACAACAATTCATCTAATTTTCTATAAAATGTTTTGCTATTCCACCTGGGCTGTGCCTGTGAACAGTCCCAACTGATAAACCACATTAAATTTGATATGATCGCTTTTAAGCAATTGTTAAAATCTGAAACCTTTCAATATTTTTCTTTCTTTTCCGTCTCATTACTTAACAAAACTGAAGTCACCATAAAGAAAATGCTCTGTATATTGAGTATGTACACAGTGCCCCC
>KK119567.1:53062-67837 GCA_000611955.2 Stegodyphus mimosarum
ATTAGTAGGAGTACTCCAACCTTAGATTTGCCTGTAAATCCAAATTCAGATTTGACTTTAAATCCAAATTTAAACTTGTCTTTAAATTCTCCTATACATAACAGAAGTATTGTTCCACTAAATTCTGAAAGAAGTGTTGTATCACCTAATTCTGTAAATGGACATAACTACGTTACTCGATCTGGTAGGACTGTTAAAAAACCTTATTATTTAAAAGAGTATGTATAATTTTATTATTTCTGTTAAAAAGGGAGATGTCACATATGTAATTATAATTTAGTATTTATGATAATGGTAACTGTAATGCATGATAACTGTAACTATAGTATAGAACATTAGTTGTAGCTTGTAGCATAATAAATAATGTGTAGCTGATCTTGTTATATTTACTTTCCACTTATCTAACATATAAATAAATGTTACAGTTGCCAAGAAATTTCTCTTGCTTACATTTTGTAATTCGGACTTATTGGTAGCTTAAATTTTTGGAGTGAACATTTATTTAGAATGATCCTAATATTTTGAATTAACTACTAACTTATGTATATAAACTAAAAATAAATAGTTTATGAAATATTTCCAAGTGCGCAAAACTTGAGTATAAAAAAATGCCGACTTTTTCCCTTTCTTTGATTTTTTTTCTTTGATGTGTGCAGAAAGTATGCATACATTTGTACGTCCTTAAATGAATTTCTTTATCTCTTAAATTCCAGATGCAACACATCATAATCATCAGTGAATCTGATTTTTTTCGTATCAATTTTCAGTTGTGGAAAAAAATATTCACACGTAAATGTACTCTCAAAGAAAGTGATTATCCTTATTGCAAAAATTCACAGTTGAGGATATTTTTTTTTGAGAAGTATGAGTAAAATTTAATTAAATCTATATATTCAAATATTTGAATAAGATTTCTATCATGTAAATTAATTATCTCTGGTTGTCAATATTTTGGGAAAATTCTCATATTTGTTTGTAATGGAAAATAAAATAATGTAAAATTGGACTCTGAATCATTAAAATCGTAAACTTTTTCTTACAATTCTTGTTGTAATAATGTTAATTTTGAAGGCAAACAACAAAAATTACCATTATATTTGCAAATTTTCCCAGGACTAGTTTTGATGTTCTTACCGAACCATCAGCCTAAGCTGCCGAAGTGCAGATGGAGATAAGATATCGTGATAAGAATGGCTGTTAAGCTACTGGTGCTGTCTATTCATGAAACAAAAAAACTGAAACATAATTTCTTTAAAGACTGAAAATAAAGATGGATTGGAATTAGGGTCATAATTAATATTTGTTTGCATGTTATTTTACATTAAAATTATAATAATGCTAATTAAATTGTTGGGAATATACTAACAAGCCATGTGAAATTGTTTCAGCAGCCAAATGCAGCCTGCAGATTATCAGTTTTGAGACCACTGTTTTAGAAAACTTATCTTTTTTGTTAATGTACTTTATTGTCAAAGATGATCAAAATAAGAGGTTTTACTGTATTTAAAATTCAATGCTTTGCTACTTGTATCACACTAGAAGTTCTGAGCAGGCCACATTATTCATTATATTGTTGTAAATTAATGAACTATATTCGCTACAGTAAACAGACAGCAATTCGCTTTTTACAGCTACAACTACAACAACAACTGCAACAACTGATATGAGATGTTTTAATTCGGCTTTTATAAGCTTTTTTAATTGTCAGTAGAACAATCTCGATTTTTCTGGATGGCAACAGTAATTACAAGATATTTATTTATTAAACATTAAATGCACGCACTCTTTTATTTCCTTTTTTTTCCTGACGTAGCTTTCTCTTCAAAAATCGTCTGCGTTGCACGGGAAATATAAAGCAATTTTAATTACAATTCTAAACAATAGCCAAATAAATGTAAAATCCGTAACAATATATACAAGAAAATGATGTTATGAGATTTGTGGGTGTAATAGAACAGATAGGATGAAAAAAATGCACAACATTCTAGCTGCCGTGCGGATGCATTGTTTTCAGTCCAATGTTCGACGGACTAACTGTTCTTTGGATTAAAGCTAAAAGGCGAATCAGAGTTATGTTGAGTTAAATGCAGTTATTAAGAATATTGTGTCTTTAATTTTTAATGTAATTGATTTAAATAAAAATTCATCTAATTCATGAATTTTTATTTAACTGAATCACATTAAAACATTAAATTTTTTATAGAATTCAAATCTACAGAAAATGCATAATATTTCTCATGACAGTCTTAACAACAATTCATCTAATTTTCTATAAAATTTTTTGCTATTCCACCTGAGCTGTGCCTGTGAACAGTCCCAACTGATGAACCACATTAAATTTGATATGATCGCTTTTAAGCAATTGTTAAAATCTGAAACCTTTCAATATTTTTTTTTCTTTTCCGTCTCATTACTTAACAAAACTGAAGTAACCATAAAGAAAATGCTCTGTATATTGAGTATGTACACAGTGCCCCCCAAAAGGGGGGACAGTTCTATATCTCCCATTCTACTGGTGTGATTGATGAAATTTGAGTTTTTCATGTCTCAAAAGCATGACTCAGGATATGTTATTAGATTTATATATAACACCGTTCTAATATTTTTGCAATTATAATAATTTTGACACAAAATCTGACTTTTTCTGAAATGGCATGCCAATTTTTTTCTCTATCTCAAATCTATGACTCAAATTATGCCAAGCTGCCAAATTTTGTAAAAATCACATGAGTAGATATACATTATACTCTAAATTTGGTGATTATTTTTTAGTTTACTTGAATGTTGGATTCTAGGATCTCTTGATGACTGACTTTCCATCTTGCTGTGGCTCGTCGTATGTTGTTTTAATGCAAAATCTTTTTGAGTCAGGATTCTGAGGTGCAGAAATCTGCTGTTGCTTCAACAAATGGTGCAAGTATACTGGTTGAAAAGGAACACTCATTTTAGGAGACTTTCATATCGCATTAAAAAAGTGTCTTCAGTGTTAATTTGCATTTTAAACAGCATTCTATGCCTGCCTTTTCATTATCCAGAGTAATGAATTTTATTTCAAAGCAGTTCAGTAAACAGTGCTTTAGTGAACTGGTTTGAAGCAAAATATATTTTGAAAGATTCTCTTCTGTTGACCAGCATCTCTTCTATATAAGTTTCCAGATTTGGTGACCCATAGGCTCTACTCACATTGTGTATAGCTGAACAGAAGCCACTGCATAAGAGAAACTATTTCTTTGAGTAAACAAATGCAGATTCAAGTGCTGGTTTGTCGTAATAGTACAGTGGTGTAAACTTAGAAAGCAATGAATGCATGTGTTAGAGATTATATGAAATATAATAAAATGTTTTGAAATTTGCTGAAGTTTTTATTTAAATGTAAAAATAATTTATACAGCACTTTAATTCTGATTTTATCCTTTTCAGGCCCTGGAAGTCTGCATGGGGTTGGAAACCTGTGACAAAGTGGAGGCCAAATTGAGGACTCTATTAAAAAAAAGTAATTAAGAGTAAAAACATTTTTTGCCATTTGCTGGAATATATTTATATGATTAATGTGAACATGTTTAGTGTCATTTTCTTTTAACTCAATGCAAACACTTTTATTGAAATAGCTTTAGGTGAATCCAAAGCATGATTGTGTTCTCATTTTAAAACTCTGTGACTTCTTGGCAATCAGTTAGCAGATCTTTGAATTTAAATTCATTCAATACTGAATACTATCAATGCTTGTGAAATAGATTCATAGTTAAGAGGAATGACATTAGTAACCATTTTGATGGGAAAAAGAGCATCGGCTAGTCAATTTTCTGCACCATTCACATGTTGAATATCAGTAGTGAATTGACTTATAAAATTAAGTTTATTACCATATATAACCACGTATAAATCGACAATTTTAAGAAAAAAAATCAAACTCTGAAGTAGGGAGTTAACTTATATGCAGAACCTTTAAAAACAAAAATCCTCACCTAACCTGATTATTAAATATATCTTTCATACAGAAAAAACACAAAATTTTTATTTATTCTTTACATTTTATTTATTAGTTTATTTTATTAAATTTCTTATAAAACATTGCCAAAAAAAAATAGCATTTCCGGCAGCTTGTTCATGGCCAAAAAAATGGTTGGATGGATAATGGTTGATTAGTTTCAAAATGTATGGTGCAAAAAACCAGGTCACTTTTAGGGAAACCTTCGCCTTTGATTTGGGATGTTTCAATCACATTGCTCAGAAGTTGTAAAAAATCATACAGAAAGTGCAAAAACAACATTTTCTGTGATCCCAGGAGGGTTGACATCCATTTTACAAATTGTCAGCATAAATAAGCTGTTCAAGGTGAATATGTGCAAGTATTGGGCAGAATAGATATAATCCAATTTGTCTACTAAAGCGAGAGGTGGCAATAATAGAAAGCCCGACATAACTTTAATTGCACGGTGGGTGAAAGACGCTTTCGACATGTTTCCAGCTGAAATGATAATTAAATCATTCAAAAAGGCGTTACATTTCCAGTAACTTGGACGGCACAGAAAATGATGCAATCTATCCAAGTGGCGATAATGACACTAGCTTTTGTGATGAATCGAGTGATGAAATTTATGATGACTCTCTAATGAGACTGAAAGAGAATTTCAGGATTTATTTGCGGATTCTGACTTTGAATCAGAATTTGAAGGATTCAAATGAAATTCTTTGAAAATTTTGCACATATTTTAAAATTTTATAATGTGTTAAAATGGAAATAAACAAAAATTCGCTAAAGTGTGAGTGCTATTCTATTGTGTACACTGCACAAAAAGAAAAGGGACAGTTCTATGTCTCCTGTTCTACTGAGCCAATTGACGAAATCCAAATTGCGTTTTCCACGTCTCAAAAGCGTGACTTCGGGTATGTATTATATTTATGTATAGCATTGTTCTAATATAGGTATTTGACACAGAATCTGATTTTTTCTGAAATGGCATGGAAATATTTTTCCATATTTCAATTCTACAACTCAGATTATGCCAAACTGCCACGTTTTGTAAAACTTGCCTGAGTAGTTTTTAAACAGTTACCTCTCAAAATTTTAGCTTCTCAGTGTTAATTGAGTTAGATATAAATTTATTAATATCACTTTTTATTGTTAAACTTACTTGATTCCTTCTTCCAGAATTCAAAATTTGGACTTTATCCAAATATAATTCGCACATTTTCTAAGATTTATTTCTAAAATTTGTATTTTAAAAAATTTTATAAATTTTTTGAAAACATTTTTGTATTTTAATCTGTAAAACTTTTAACATCATCTTTAAGTAGATGTGTTTCTGAGCATATCAGCAAAAAATTAGAGGTTTTTTTTAAAAATTTCCAAAGATATACGTGAATTTATATGTTGGCATGTTTTGAAATTTGGCATATTTGTTGAAAGCGATAATAACATCTAAGGTGATTAATGCACTTTGCTAAAATTATTTGAAAGTGGGAATGATATGACTTTTTTCCCCACTAATGCATAATGTAACATAGGAACGATGTGACTTTTTTTCTGCTTCTGCACAATGGAAGGGATAGGAAAATAGGTTGCCATGTCTTAAGAAGTTTGCAAAGTGGCAGAAACTGAAAACAATTTGCAAAGTTAAATTTTTAAATTTCTCTGTAAATTTCACACTAGATTTTACAAAATTTAATATTTAGGCATAATTTGAGTCATTGAATTGTAATAGGGAAACAAATTGGTATGTTATTTCAGAAAAACACCCATTTGTGTCAAAATACTTATGTTAGAACAGAGCTATATTTAAATCTAGTATATGTTCTAAGTTGTGCTTTTGGGAGACATGAGAAAGACAATTTGAATTTCATCAATCGGCTCAGTAGAACAGGAGATATAGAGCTGCCCCCCCTTTTTTTTGCTGGGCAGTATACATTGGCATGCTGTTTTATTGGCGACTGCAACAAATTTGTTTTTCCGTAAATTTTTCTTAAAAGTTGGGGATATACATTGGTATGTACCGTAATTTGGCAGGGGAAGAGGAGTTAGTTATACTTTTGGAAAGAAACTTTTGTGAAGGCCTTATGTTCTGTAAACACTGTGAAGTTCATTCTTTCAAATAGATATCTGAAGTATTTAATGGTGGCAAATATTACCAAAACCTCTCTGTCCTATGTATTATATTTCTGATCAATATCATTCAATTTTCTTGAAAACAATCCTAGTGGCTCTCATCTGAGTATATGGAATTTTTGTCTCGAGCATCACACATAAGAAAAATTTTCTCTTTTGGGTCCGGATGAACTAAATTTGTAACTTGTGTCATAAGCTGTTTACAGGACTGAAAAGCTGTTTCAGTGTTTTTGGACCAGTCTAAGGTTATTTTGTCATTTTTCTTCAACTTTCCAGTGTACCATTTAAAGGATGTTAAACTTCAGTAGCATGATTAAAAACATTTTATAGAAATTAAGAATTCCCTAGAAAATGTCTGAGGTTTGTTTCTGGAAAGTCTTTGATAATTTTAAAAGGAATGATACTATTTTTGTCAATTGTGTGACCTAAAAATTTGACACGTTCTGAAGCAAATGTGCATGTAGGAAAGTTGACAGTCAATTTACGATTTTTTAATCTCTTAAAAACTTCTTTGATATGAAGTATATATTCATAAGAAGTGATGAGGAATCAAAATATCCTCTCTATAACAGTAATTTAAAGCTGACAAAATTTGATCTATTAAACTTTGCATAGTTTGCACATTACATAAAGCAAATTCCATTCAGTTAAACTCAAATAATCAAGAAGGAGTAACTATTGCATTTTAGGTATGCCCTCTTTATTCATTGGCTGAGGTATAGTGTTGAAAAAATAGCTTTGTTTTTTAAATTAGATGTAAAATCATAGCCATACTTCATTAGATAATTATCTGGAATAGTGATTGAATTTCATTTACGGTAGTTCTCCAGCTAACCTTAGTCGCTACTGGAGAATCTTTAGTTTTTATTTCTTGTGAAAGCTGTTTTAAAACATCTT
Source organism: Stegodyphus mimosarum (assembly GCA_000611955.2). Classification (NCBI taxonomy): domain Eukaryota; kingdom Metazoa; phylum Arthropoda; class Arachnida; order Araneae; family Eresidae; genus Stegodyphus; species Stegodyphus mimosarum. Next base: position 60,066 of record KK119567.1, read on the forward strand.
CAAATAGAGAATCATGTGTTTAAGTAAATAGTTTAACAAAGCTGCTAAAACTGTAATTCTGGGCACAGTATCTTGGGATATCTTGCCCTTTGTTGCACCATAAGTTGCCAGTAGTTTTAGGGATTTCAAATAAACAGCTTGGTTTCTAGTGATTATTAAACACCAATTTGTAAGGTATTATTAAACAAAGAATGAAGAATTATTGAGCACCGATTTGTAAAGATTATGTACACAGTGTTAGAATGATGTTAATCAGAGCAATGAACAGTGAGCATACAAAATAGGTGGTAAGAGGTATTCTTAGCAGCCCACCGGATGTGAGATTGTTATCGGCCATGCTGTAGAATGAGAAATCGGGACATGATGTCTCCGTTGAAGAAATTGGGGGAGGTAAAATCCTACAACTTCTTTAAAACCTTCTGTTTTCCATGCCATTTACCATGTATGTTTTTAGAATCTCCAGAGAATCATTTATGTCTGTATGTCTTGCTGACTATAAATTATGAAATTGAAAGTCTTTATGTATGATGTCCAATATATACACTGTAGTCGTGGCCACTTGTTATTTCAGACGTGAAATTCAAAATATTGTGACCGATCATGTGCAAGCTTTCCTGTATGCTTTATTCCCTGGAGAGCAACTGCCTTTCAAAATGTCTCTCTCCCCTTTTAGGTTTGGTTTTTTTCAAGCAGGCCTTTGAAGTATATGGTTACGAAACCTGTGGCATGAACAATTAAACATCTGATAGGCTGTTTGGTGTTCAAACTTTGCACTTGAAATTTGCCTCCAGCTATGATTTCGGTATTAGATACTACTTTACTGGAGGCTTGATATTCCATCAAATGCTTCCACTATATATTGTGCACAGTGTGTTAAAAAGAGTGCTCCTGTTAATTAAAGCTGTTCTCCTATATCAGAGTTGTTCTTCCCTGATATTCTAATTATTTTGTACACCATCTGATTTAATACTCCATCAGCAACAATAAAGGAAAGTAAATTTTTTAAGAAATAGTGGTGAATACACCATATTTATACCATACGCAAGAAGACACAATATTAGTTTAAATCCAGGCAGCAGTATTAAGCAGATTCCATAAATGAGAAAGGAGTGATTATGAGAATGCGAAATTTCTCGTAAGTATGGTTCCGAAGAGCCGAGCATTATTTTGCTGGATTCATCGAGATGTGTGTGGGAAATGCATGTGGAACATAAATTTGGAACTGCTGCTTTAGAGGTTAGAATTTGCTATCAAATTATGTTTCTGCATATCAGAATATTACATAACTGTAAGGTGTATATTTCTTAACACAGAAAACAGCTATTATTTGGCTTTTCAGAATATGAGGCTTCTTTGTTTCTCCACCCCCCAAAAAAATTTAACATGTTTGTAATTGGTTTTTAAGTTGCAGTAATATTAATAATACATTCATCAGATAGTCTTGAAAAAATTATAACTTGTAATTATAACTTAACATTTTCTCTTAAATTAACAAATCATATTGCTAACTAATTTTTTAAAGCAGCAGTTGGCATTCCTTTAAACAAAGACTTTTACCATGTTCAAACAGTCTTTACTGTTGTTTCTGCTATTTTGAATTTTATGTGGAAATTGCTCTTGCCATTGATATTTAAAACCACGGCTGCCATATTTGCATACAGATATTTTCAGTAGAAAGTCCTTTTTTACTCACAATCAGTATATATCTTTCTTAAGATTTCAGATAATATCTTGATTCTTTTTGTTTTACAGGTCACGAGCAGGACTGGAGTCAAAGAATTGTCTGGCAGGAGGTGTGTATAATTATAATGAAACTTTTCTAAGACATTTGATTTTCTGTAAATGTTGTCATTTAAGAGGAGTGGTCTGAAACATAAATTGAATTTGGCCAAATGCACAATTTGGAAGCATCTTATTCCAAATAATTCTAGTATGTTGAGCCAATGATTAACTTACTTAAGCTAAAAATAAATGGTTTTCAATGTATTTTGAAATATTTCTGGTTATCTAATTTGAGCTGCAACACCTCATAACCATCAATCAATCAATTTTACTCACCATGCATGCAACTGAATGTAACCGTGGGAAATCTATGTTGGTGGGAGCCAATGTTGTGGAGGTTGCCAACCAATGTTGGTGGGTTGAGAGGACTGAGTCATTGCGCTTGTAAGTAGGTTGGTATCCCTGTAGACACTATCACTTTGTCTCCTCCGTATTAGGTGGAAGGTGACGGTCTGCAGAGATTTGGGTGTGTGTAGGTATGTGCCATTAGGCTAGGTTTTTGCAAGACAGAGTACCTTATAAGAGGGGCTGAGGTTCTGTTCTCCTTAAACCACCCTATGATCTAGTCTGACTGGAAGATTTTCTTGAGGAAATTATATCTTGTCAACAAATCGCTTTACTTTGAGAACCTCAATCATGGTTCTCTTTAATTTGACTTTTATTAATAAATACTGTTACATAACAAAGTTGGAGTACAGAGAATATGTACAATATTTACAATTTATTTACAAGAATTGAAGAAATTGTTTTTATATTTTATCTTGTCTTAGCCTTTAGTTTCATAGAGTGAATTTAATACATGAGTTGAATGTTGGAACTGTTACAAATACTTTACTTTCCTGAATGGTGACTGTGGCCATTATATCCTTTATCCCCTTGATTCCTACTAAAAATTTTTCCAAGTGAGCTATCTCTGAAGAGGATAGCGATGGGAGGGGGAAGACTTTTTCCTTTCTTTTGCCATTAATGGGCATGTTCATAAGTAATGGGATGCATCTACAAGGGATCCGTTGGTACCACAGGTGCAGGGGACGTTTTTCTTGTGTATCCTTTTTAAATAACTTGGGAATTTCCCATGATTGGACAATGCTTGATTCTCATCGTAGTTACTTTTGAATCTTTTTGTTGAGACTTTTGGGAAGACCTGGTATGTGGATCTGCCCGTCATGCCCTCGTCCCATCTTGTTTGCCAGATTTTTAGAACTTCTTTTAGGATTTTAATTTTTTTTGTGTCTTCGATGTCTATGGGTTCTTTTTGTGTCGCCATTTTAGCTTCCTGATCGGCTTGTTCATTTTCCTTTGTACCCTTGTGGGCTTTTACTGAGTTATGTGAGACAGTATGTGTGTCTTTGATGTTATTGAGGATTTTTTCGGGGTTTTGTATGTTTCTTCTTGTGTTTTTTGCGCTATTAAGACTATATAGAGAGCTTTGGCTGTCTGTTTAAATGTGAACTGGGGTGATGGGGTTTACATTTTGTCCTATTCAAAGGAAGGCATGTTTTAAAGCCTGTACCTCTGCTTGATATACAGTTGCATTGTCATTTAGTCTTCTTTGATCTTTAAAGATTTCTCGACCATTGACAACAAAGGCTGGCCCACCTTATCATTCATCTTCGAATCGTCTGTAAAGACCTCTGTTTGTTTATTTTGTGGTAGTTCTTTCACCTATTTTATTTGGACTCTGTGCAGGGGGTTCCATTTCGTCATACCAAATTTGAACTTCCCCCAGCGATATGATTTCTTTAAAATGGATCATTCTGTAAATTTGCGTTTCCATTTTAAATCTAATGGGATTGTACTGCGATGATCTGAAGTTTCGCTGTCGATGATGTTGAATATGCTTTTGTAGTGCACCGAAGTGCCACTCTTTGAGTTTGTCCTAGCTTACTCTTGACCCATGATGTCCCTGTATACCATACCGGGCATCTGTAAAGGATCATTCTCTCTCTTGCCCTGAGATAATGTGTTTTTAGAAGTTTTCCTTTTAGGTTCCATCTGTGTGAGACCATTCTATTGAGGTTATTCAATAATTTGTTTGCTCCTTTATTTCTGTTAGGTGTGGAATCCACGTTAATTTCTGGTCTAAGACAAAGCCTAGATATTTCAGATGCTCACATCTTGGACTTGCTATGTTATGCCATTTTATTCACAGGGAGGGAGGATCTTTGAAGTTTGGTCTCTTTCAGAAACAGGACAAGTTTATTCTTTTCGACACTAAATTTTAATTTATATTTGATACTCCACTGGTGGAATTTCTCAAGTGCTTTATGAGTTTTTTGCTCTATTCTCAGTCTGTTACCTTTTGTTACGATAATGATAAAATCATCGGTGCATCGTTGTATTGTTGCATCATCCTCAAAATCTATGTTGAGAGCAGTGTCTGCTATTATATTCTATAGTATTGGCCCAAGGTTGGACACTTGAGAGGCACCCTTTTGGTAAGTGTGGGTGATGGTTGCTCCGCCTCTTTGAGGTAACTCTTATTATTTCGTGTAAGTTCCTGGGCAATTTATATCTGCTACTATTGCATGTATCCTTGGCCACCACAGATTATTAAATGCGGAGGCCACATCAAGGCAAATTATGCAGGTGTGTAAATTATTCCTCTTTATGAGTTTGTTTTGCTAAGTTCTCCATTGCATCTATTGTGCTCTTATCCAGGGTAAATCCAAATTGCTTATTGTTCAGGATCTTGTTTTTAACTAGGAAGTATGTTAATCTTTTGGAGATGAGTTTATCTAGTATTTTCCTCATGCTGAGAGTAAGCATATCAGTCTATAGGCTCCTGGGGAGGTCCTTTCTTTACTCTCTTTATGGAAGGGAACAAAGCTGGCATCTTTCTATTGTTTGGAGAAATAGCCTCTTCTGAGGCCCTGATTAAGAATCTTAACAAAATAATTTGTAATAAACTGTTTCTCTACTATTTCGAAGATGAGTTTGTCCTTCCCTGGGGCTTTACCCTTTTTAGTAGTTTTAAGGGGTTGTGTTACATTTTTTCATTTGTTAAGTCTAAATGATTATCCGTGTGTGGATCTCGGCCTTTCTTCTAATTTCTTTATGTCCCTCATTATCGTCTTTGGCGTTGTCTTTTGGAAAATGAAATTCTATTATGAAGTTAAAATGTATTTTCTAAGCTTGATATTGACTTGTTCAAGCCTTGGCTTATTTTGACACAGGTCTAGGCCTTTCCTTTGACTATATCAAAATAAGGCCTGAAGGGGGAATTTATTTAAACACTTTCGCAGAAATTTTTCCAGGAGTCCAATTTAGCCTTAAAGATTTGTTTTTTGTAAGTTGCCGTTTGTTTGTTAAGGTCTCTTTTTCTTGAGCTTTTGGAGCTCCCCTCTTGACCTTTGAAGTTCTTTTCTAAGTTTTCAAACTATTGTTCTCTGTTCTGTGAGGCTTGGGTGTCACCATGTCTTACTTTTCTTGAGATTGAGGAAGCTTTGTGTCCTTTTGAGTGTGGGTTTTAAGTACTTTGTGTATGTGTTTTTAAGTTCTTTTGTGATATGTTCGGTATTTTATATATGTCTTCATTAATTACAATTTCTTGTTTCTCTACGAATATTTTGTTAATTATTGCCTTCAATTTAAGCCAACTTGTGTTATGGAGTTTCAACTTTAGTGGCTTTGGAACCTGCTCTATTTTTAAATTAATTTCAAAATTTATGGCCTTGTGGTCACTTAGTTTCTCTCTTATCTACTTCCCAGTTTAGAATACTTATGGAACTTGCATTCTTTATTAGTATGGGATCTATCCAGGAGTTTCTGCGTGCTCTCACAAAGGTTGGGGGGCTGTCTGATGTGTTGATGAATACTGTGGCGTTAGTCACCACTGTGAAGTCACCTATTTTTTGTACCTCTTGGATCTGTTGGCCCTGGTTCCCAGTTGGAGCTTTTGGCATTGAAATTGCCGCACGTGATGGAGGGAATTTCTTTGCTTTGTTGGATGAGATCCTCTAATAGGATGAAAATTGAATCTTAAGTCATCATTTGGTGGACGGTAAACTGAAGCTAGAAGAAATGGAATTTTCCCGTCTTTTTTAACTCCCATTGCTTCTAATGTGGTTGTTAGTTCTAAGATTGAAGAGTCCTGGATCTTTGATTATTATCGCTGATTTTGCCTGTTTTACACTGTGGAAAATTCTATAACTTAATGGGAATCTGCAAATTTTGTCTTTAAGTTTGAAGGGCTCCTGAATGCATGCGATTTTAGAATCTCTGCTCTCTTTGAGGTTTTGTCTTAGTTGAATACTTGCATTCCGCGAGTGCTGAAGATTGACTTGTGTTATTAGGACTTTATCCATACTTTATCTTTTTGCATATTAGCTCAAGTTCTCTTATTTTACATCGGCACAATTATTATCGAAGCTTCTGTGATGCATCTCCTGTGCCAAGTTGAATTCTTGGTTTGCCTTTCGGCAGTTAATACATCTTTCCTTATTATTGGGACAATCCTTTCTTAAATGTCCTGTCTTACTGCATTTAGTACATCTCTATGCTTCTGTGCAGGATCGCTTAGTGTGCCCTAAGCCTAGGCAGTTTACACATTGTGTGACTTTTATGAACTCACGGATGTTTTCCCTGGTCCAATGGATATTTACTTTGCACGTTTTTATTATTTTCTGGAATGCTGTGGATCTAATGATATAACCTAGTTTTCTCCAAAATTTTCCTTCATGTTAAATTTATTTTCTAGTTCTGCTTCTTCAGGTTCATGATTTTGGGTTTTTAGACTCATTTAACATTGCCTCATCTAGGTCCTCTTTACATTATAAATTATTTTTAGATTTATCTTTTTAGGCCTTTGAGACTGCACTAAGTCTCTCAGCTTCTCGTTCTCTTTAATTGCCTCTTCCAAAATTTTGAGGTCATCTTCTTTGACTGTTTCTATTATTACACCTCCTTTGCAGACATTATGCACGTTTTATCTGCTATTTTTAAGTTATTTGGATTTATCTTATTCATTACTTTATCCCTCACATCTTGTGAAATTGCACCTTCATCTGTAGGGTATACAATTAGTAAGTGTTCCTTGCATTTTGTTGACCTCGACCTAGATCTCGGTCTTTGAATTGGCGGTCTTTTTAGTTTTTCCGCATATGTCTCTTTCGGAATTTGAGTCTCTACTAGTCCTGTGAGATATTCTTCAATATTTTGGGTCTGTTCTGTTTGACCATCTAACTTTGCAATTCTTAAGTTCTGTTTTGACAATAATTTAAGGATATCTACATATTGCTCCTTTATTTCTTATTATATTTGCTGACTCTTTCAGGAATTTTTTCCTTGTTTAAAAAGTCCGTCTAGATTTTCTAGACATTCACGTGCTTCAGTTAAAAAAGTCCTCAGCTTTTGTTGAGCAAAAAGTGACTTCACATGTTTGTGCATCACTACACTGTTTGGGGGTCATTTCTAACAGCGTGTCTCTCTCTTGTCCATCTTTTGATGCAGACCTCACACTTTGTATATGTACTTTGACTCATGGAGGAATGTTACCCTATTTGGAAAACGACGGCGAGCTCCTTTGCGACAAGTGAAGTGGCTGCCAATCATCACTACTAGGCTGTGGAGTAAATTTGGATGCTTTTTTGCTGGAGTCCTCAGACCACGGCAAGTTTAGGGAGTGCTTATTGCAAATAGATCACACTTTCTAACCTTTACTCTACTGCATGATATGGCAGCATGCACACCCTTTTATCAAGATCAGTTGTACTTGTGCTCGAATATTTCCTCATTTCCAAGTCGATAAAAACTACAATATTAGCACTCCCCCTGAGGGCTCATAATCATCAGTCAATCTAATTCTTTTGTTATTAATTTTCAGCTGTGCAGAAGCAATGTTCTCTTGTACACTCAAAGTAATTTTTCTTAAAAATACAGTTGCAAAAATTCGCAACTGTATTTTTTTTTTTTTTTATAGATAAGTATAAATAAAATTTGGTTATATCTGTGGCTTGAAATGTTTGAAAAAAATTTATATGAATTAATTT
>KK119567.1:68508-126327 GCA_000611955.2 Stegodyphus mimosarum
TTTTTTTCTTTTCTCTCTTGTTCAGTGTTTTATTATTTAATAAAACTGGCATCACTATAAAGAAAATGCTTTTATTGAGTATGTACTCTGCTTAATAGACAAGAGGACAAGCAATTTAAAGAAACAGACTGCTGCTCATAAATCTGCTGCATGCTATTAAATATATGAAAGTGAGAAGTAAATATGCAAGAGATGATGATTTTATTGGAAACACATCTGATGTTTTAAAACATTCATTTTTACCCATATAAGAAAAGAGTACCAACATGATCCATTTCTATGCCTTTATGCCACAGCAACATTTAGGAAATTGCTGTTTTGAACTTGAGTCAGAGGAAAAAAATATGTGTATTAATGAATTTTACCAAACTTCAGAGAGTAGCCATTTTGAATCTGTGAGACACTAGGCTTCACATCTGCGAGAAACTGAATTGATTATATGATGGTTGAGGTTTTTGGGGATTCTTATCAGGTTTCCTGACAGGAAGTTGAAGACAACAATGTATCTCAAGCATGTTCAAATGCATTCAAATTTGAGCACCATTCCATATCATCTGTATTTTCCTCACATACGTTCCTCATGTTTTCAAGTTCATGAACTTCGGCCATTTTGATGCATGAAGAGAGTGAAATCGACAGTGGCAGCTGTAACATGCCATTACCAAAATTTTAAGAATTTCATCTGAGTAAATTTGAACCAACGGCGGATCCATTCTGAATGATGTGCATGTCAGCACATCCATACGAGCTGAAACAGGCTGGCTATTTTCAGCAAAAGGAGTTCTTTTTTAGATTGTGTTTCACTGAGTTTTATTGTCACATTCTGTCCAGATCAGAAATCATTGATGAGCTGTCTCTGGGCCAGATTTGGATTCCTTAGTGAAGAAAGCTTGGTTGTACATTTCTCCTATCTCTGAGTTCACCCGTTCATGGGGACCATAATTAGCAAATAAGGGTTATACTTTGAAGTGATAACTTGTGAATAACATTGACTAGTATGTCTGTAAACACTTCCCATCTCGTGGAACTAAATTCGGTGGTTAATTCTTAGGTCATTGGAATGTCAGATGCTAAAATCTGTTGGTGACTGGCTTTCCATCTTGCTGTGGCTTATCAGTGATGTTTTAATGTGAAATCCTTTTGACTCGGGATTCTAATCTGAAGTGGATGGAAAAATCTGCTGTTACTACGATGAAACATACAAGTATACAAGTTTAAAAGAAACACTCATTTTAGGAGACCTTCACATTAAAAAAGTGTCTTCAGTGTTAATTTGCATTTTAAACAGCTTTCTATGCCTGCCTTTTCATTATCCAGAGTAATGAATTTTATTTCAATGCAGTTAAGTAAACAAAACTTTAGTGAATAAATAAAATATATTTTGAAAGATTCTTGTCTGTTGACTAACATCTGTACTATTTAAGTTTCCAGTTTTTGTGGCCCATAGGCTCTGTTTACATTGTGTAATGCTTTGCAGAAACCCTGGTGTAAGCAAAACGTTTTTTTTGGATTTCTTCTGGTAAGCAAGCACAAATACAAGTGCAGTTTTTGGTAAAAACACACTTGTGTAACGTATTATAAAGCAAGGAATATCTATATTAAAGATTATATTAAGTGAAATATATGCAATAATATATATAATATGTATGAAATATATGTGAATGCTTTCAAAGTTACTGAAGTTTTTATTTAAATGTAAAATTTTACACAGCCCTCTTAACTCTAATTTTCTCCTTTTCAGGCCCTAAAAACCTGCCAGACTTTTCAAGAGAAGTTGAATAAAATGGTCAGCAGAGGTAATTAAGAAAAATTTTTTTGGGGGGGGGGCTTATGCTCTTCTTTTCTTTTTTTGGGAGGGAGTCTGGATGTAAAAAAAAAAATTGTAAGTTGTGTCGTAAGCTGTTTCCGGATATGTTGCCATCTGACGCAGCACGAGCTGTCGATTGTTTTTGGAATTTCAAGTTAACAGCTTGGTTTCTAGATGATTATTAAACACTATTTTTTGAAGAATAAATTATTTTAATTAATTAATCTGAGTAATGAATAGAGCGAACTCACGAAACAGATGGTAAGAGGTATTCTTTGTAGTACCACGGAGATGAGATTGGTATCGGCCACGCATTGGGGAGAAATCGGGGCAATGATGTCTGCATTGAAGAAATGGGGGGGGGAGGGGGATAAAATCTCACAGCTTGTTTACCTTCCAACAAAGCTTCTGTTTTCCATTCCATTTATCGTAGGGGCAGGTTAAACTAGTTTGAGGTCCCTGTCGGTAAAATTTTTGGGGGCCCCTGAAAAGTATTTACTTACCTGTATTTTTGAAATATCGGTTCACAATTAGTGCTCAAGTATAATAAATAATTAAATGCATATCATTATTTAATATTTTAATAAAATTCTGAATAATATTTTTAATTCTAAATAGTAGTATATTTATTCAAGACTAAAATACTGCATATCAAGACTAAAATACATAAAATTTAAAATTATATCAAAAAATTAAATATTCCACAGGAAAGAAAAGTAAAACATAAAGCAGCTGCTACATTTTCTGAAATATTTTAAAATTAAAATAACAATTGATTATTAAATGAAATGACTCATAAGCAGAAAGTTTTAATAAATTTCCTTGATTTTTGTTCTAACCAATCCATCAATTACCTTTTAGGTATCGTATTTAACACTTCTTGTTCCTATATAATAAAGCTATACAGTTTAATTTTTCTTCTGACATCATATTTGTTAAATAGTTTTATTTTCTTTTTAAAACAGAGAAAGGTCTTTCTCTTGACACATTAGAAACTGGAATGGCCATCAAAATTTTGAAAGTAATTCCTACATTAGGAAAAGCTGATGACCTATCTCGGGCAGCATGATATACATTTTTTGACAGGACATTTTTTGACAGGACTTAAATTTGTCTTCATCTTCTTTTAAAAATAATAAATATTTTGTACTTCAGCATCAAATTCTATAGCACTTATATGATCTTTATAAATCTCTTCTAAGTTTCCTATACAGACGTTTGTTCATATGGTCTTTATAAATCTCTTTTAATTTTTGTATACAGACTTTTGTTCTAAATTCAACAAATTGAAATTAAATATTTTAAAATTTTCTATATTATTTTTATATACTTCATTTATGTGAGCAAGTTCCGCTGTTATATTGTCACATATAACATTAAAAGAATTAAAACTAATGTCTTCATGCTGTGAAAATGATTTAGATTCTTCAATACTCTCATTAAAAAAAAATGCTGGCTATGATTTTGATCTTCAAATATCAAAGATGTTATAGAAGTTGCTTTTTTTTCTATGTAAGAAAATTCATGACGGAATCCTGTAATAAAATTTTCCAGAGATTTTAAGAAATCAGCTCCTTTAAATAGATTGCATAGCATTGATTGTAGGGATTTGCCAATGACATTGATTATCTGTAAAATGGTATTCCACGTTATTGTCATTAGTCTCATTTCAGCCCATACTACAGTGACATTTTTTACTGAGCTTGAATCACAGATGTCAGATTAGGCTTCTTTCAGATGAATGTAAACCCAGTTTTAATGCCAATATGGCATCTACTCTTGCCGACCGTCTAGTATCAGATAATTTTTGTACTGTTAAGTTATTTTCACCCTTCTTCAGCTTTCTATTCAAAATCTGACAGCAATGAGGAGATGCTCCCCCCCCCCAAGAAAAACTTTTGCACAAACATAAAATAGTGAACAGGGTACTACAACTTTCTGCAACAAAACTATGTACTAAATTCAATGAATGATTAGTGCAAGGGATATATATTGCACATGGACTGTAATATGTAACACGATGCATCATCATACGTTTGCCGACGACAGAATTTTAATGTCTGTACCTAATTTTGCTTTCATGGTCAATACCTGTTTCTAATTTTTATCTAAAGCGCGTGGAACTATGCATGCGAAATTCTGAAGATGTACTACTCATTTTATAATTATTTTGCGATATTGCTGTTGAACTGAATTTTATGGTTTAAGTGCAAAGAACATGATATTTAATAAATAAAGGTAACACACAAAACGTCAGAAAAGCCCCTTTGGACATAATTTAAAATCTGAAGCCTTTCAGATTTTTTTTAATTAATTAGCAATTGAGTAACAGAGTATGGCAACCTTTTTTAAAAGGAGCAATTGTCATTCCTTTAAACAAAAATTCTTAAACAATAAATTTTTAACATTTCCAAAAAGTGTTTGACTATTGTTTCTGAAATTTTGAATTTTATATTTCTGCAATTTTGAATTTTATATGTTGCCAATTGCTCTTGCCATTGATATTTTGTATACAGATATTTTACAGTAGGAAAATAATTTTTTACTCGAAATAAGTGCATATCTGTCTTTAACTTTCCGATGATATCTTAATATATTTTTTTTAAAGGGGTCCGGCAAGAAAGGGCAGAAAAAATGAAGGTTTATATAATTATGATGAAACTTTTCTAAGACATTTAATTTTCTGTGGACATTGTCATCTAAGAGCAGTGGTCTCAGGCATAAATTGAATGTGAGCCTAATGCACAATCTGAAACCAGCTTATTCCAAATAATTCTAATTATATTGAATTAACGACTTACTTACGTAAGATAAAAATAAACAGCTTACAAATTATTTCCAAGTGGGCAAAACTTGAGTACAAATAATGACAACTTTTACCTCTTTCTTTTATTTATTAAGCTTTCCTTTGATGTATACAGAAAAAATACATATATTTATACATCAGTAAGTGAATTTATTTCTGGCTACTGATTTGAGCTGCAATGCCTGGTATAACCATCCGTAAATCTCATTCTTTTCTTATTAATTTTCAACCATGCAGAAAAAAGCTCGCATATAAATGTATGCTCGAACAAAATGATTACTCTTATTGTAACAATTCACAACTGAGGATATTTAATAGTTTTGCTAGGTATGAATAAAATTTAAGTCAGATCTGTAGCTTGAAATCTTTGAAAAAAGTTCACATCATGTAAATAACTAGTACTGTTTGTGAATATTTTTGAGTGGTTCTGATATTTATTTTGAATGGAAAGGAAGATAATGTAAAAGTATCATTGAAACGTTCATCGAAACCTTAAACGTCTGCAAAGTCTTGTCATAAAAATGCTAATTCAGTTGCTGGATATGTATTCGGTAGCAATGCAAAATTGCTTCAGGGGGTCACTTACAGCTTGCAGGCCACCAGCTTGAGACGACTGCCTTAGAAAAGATTTCTTTTTTGTTGATATATTTCATTTTTGAAGATAATCAAAATGAAATGTTTTATTGTATTTAAGATTCAACATTTTGACTGCTATTTCTATCACACTAAAAGTTTTGGACAGGCCACATTATTTATTATATTGTTATGAATTTATGAACTAAACTATAAAGCAATAAATGCAGTTATTAAGAATATTGTTTCTTTATTTTTAATGCAATGGATTTAAATAAAAATATGTTTAATTCATGGATTTTTATTTAAATGAAGCAGATTAAATCATTTAATATTTTTATAGAATTATGTAAACAAATTTTTTCATGTTTTAAATCTACAGAAAATACATAATAGTTCTCATGTCAGTCTAAATGAATATTCATATACTTTCCTATGAAATGTTTTGCTGGTCGACAGCCTCAACTGATAAACCATATTAAAATAAAAAGATCCCTTTTCAGCAATTGTTAAATTTAACTCTTAAAATTTTTTCCTTCTTTACTTTCTTGTTCAGTATTTCATTATTTAATAAAACTGGCATCAGTATAAAGAAAATGCACTGTATATTGAGCATGTACTCTGCTAAGAGGACAGGCAATTTAAATAAACAGATAGCTGCTGATAAATATGCTGCACACTATTAAATATATTTATGAAAGTGAGAACCAAATAAAAATGTAAGAAAAGATAAATTTAAAGAAAACATAGCTATTATAAAAAATTCATTTTTACCCATATCTTACAGAGAAAAAAGAGGTATGCATAAAGGAATTTCCTTAGACTTTTTTAATAAAGATTGTAATATCTTGAATCTGTTAGAAACTGAATTGATTACATGATAGATGATGTTATGGGATATTTTCCCTGGGTTTCCCGACTGAATGTAAAATAGCTAAAATCCATCAACAATGTATCTTGATCATGTTCTACTGGATTCAAATCTGAGCACCATTCCATATGCTCTGTTATTTTCTCCTCATGTGTTTAAATTCATGAACTTGGCCTTTTGATGTATAAAAAGGATGGAATCAGTGGCAGCAGTACAAGGCATTACCAAGATTTTAAGAATTTCTTCTCTGTGGATTTGAACCATCAGGAGAATGTCAGTACATCCATATACGCTGAAACAAACATGTTATTTTCAGCAGAGCGAGCTCTTTTTTAGATTGTGTTGCACTAAATTATATTCAGTGTACCGTTTTGTCCAGAAGTCATGTATTGGCCAAATCTGGATTCCTTAGGTAAAAAAAAGGCTTGCTGGGCATTTGTCCAATTGCAGAGTTCCTAAGTCCAGTTTGCTCAAGCCTGGCCCACACGTGAAATACATTTGTAAATTCTTTGTGTAAGCTTCTAGTAATAACCATTGGAAGCTCTTTTTGCAGTTGCATGACATTTTGTCACCTGTTCAGAGGGACCATTATTAGCATCTATAGCATATATAAGGCCGCTCTTTGAAGTGGTGACTTGTGAAAGGCATTGACTAATATCTCTTGATACTAAATTCAGTGGTTTACTTGTTAGCTCACTTGAGTTGTTGGATGCTAATATCTGTTGATGACAGGCTTTCCATCTTGCTGTGGCTCATCATACAATGTTTTAATGCAAAAATCTTTTGACTCGGGATTCTCATCTGAAGTGGATGCAAAAATCTGTTAGTATATTACAGCAAATGGTATATGTTTAAAAGAAATGATCATTAGATAGAAAGAATCATAGATAGGAAGGGATCATTAGGAATAAAAGAAACAATCATTTTAGAAGGCTTTCATATCATATTAAAAAAGAGTCTTCGTTGTTAAGTTGCATTTTAAACAGCTTTCTCTGCCTGCCTTTTCATTATCGAGAGTGAGGAATTTTATTTCAAAGCAGTTCAGTAAACAACACTTTAGTGAATTGGTTTGAAATATTCTTTTCTGTTCACCAGCATCTGTACTATATAAGCTTCCAGTTTTTATTATTCTTAGGCTCTATTTACATAGTGTAATGCTGTGCATCTGTGTTACAGATTATATGAAGTGCAATAAAATGCTTTCAGAGTTACTGAAGTTTTTATTTAAATGTAAAAGTAATTTATACAGCATTTTAATTGTGATTTTTATCCTTTTCAGGTCTTCATGAGTGTGAAGAAATTTAAAAATGATATTGATCTGCTCATGAAGAAAAGTAATTAACAGCAAAATTTTTTTGACATATGCAGTTAATTTAATGTTTTATATATATTTAGTGTCATTTTCTTCTTTTTTAACTCAATATTTAGTGCATTGTTTTCTGTTTGGCTTGTTTGAATGCATTTGAATATGCGTTTTTGTTAATCATGCACAGTACATACAGAAAAAATTGATCCCCTACCTTTTTTTTAAAGCTTCTGAGGAGGAAAGAAGAAAGGCACCAGAGAATGAGGTAAAAAAAAAATTTCCCTTAATATTTCTCTAAAGCATATATCTAAAAAATTCATGAATTTTGACTTATTTTAAACTTTCAAAATATATTTTAATCTAAGTAGTTTCTGTTTTCAAACTTTAAAAAAGAAAATTTAAGTTAACAGTTTCCATAATTTTAAGGCTTTAGCAGCATATTTTTTTGGCTTTAATGTCAATGCTCATGCACTCACAGTCAGATGATGTTTATACATTATCATTTGTGGTGCTTTTCAGTGATATGGTAATATATAGTAAGCCATTGCAATATATGCTGATCCTTCAAAGTATTTTCCTGCATTTACTTTACACATGTGCATACATGTTTCATAGATTGTAAACATTTCCATATATTGAGCTATATTTCACATAAGACGCATAACACATTTTGCAAAATAATGTTAACTGCAAGAAAATAGATCTTCAGAATTTCCATCATGCAGTTATTTTTAGCCTTATGCAGTGATGTTTGAATTGAAATTAGATTTTCTTTATGGTAAGTTGTATGTAGTAAGGGATTTCAAAACCTTCCTTTTATAGAAACTAATGGTTTAATAACATTTATTTAAAAAAATGAATTCAGTTGTTTTAATTTTCGGATTTAGATCCATGTTTTGCATTCCATTCTTTCAGGAAAAGTAAATCTGTGTTTTGAAATGAGAATAGAGATGTGCGATTTTATGATCTGTGGACAGTTACCATCCTGGCATAAAAATGCTTTTTAAATATTAAAAGAAAATAAATTTAATATTTAAAAATTTTGAAAGATATTTCATTTACTTTTGAATAGGATCTCAGTATATGAACATGTGTAATAACACATAGATTATAATTTTTTTTATGGAATCTGAACTTTTAGGGGATTTATTTCAGAAGTAGTAAATGAATCATAGTTAATGAATTAAATAAATTCATAATTCTGAGGTCTTTTGTGTGGATAAGTTCTTCATACCGTAGCTTAGTACAACATAATATAGTGGTAAGGGGACATAAAATAGGAGTCCAAGAACTTTTCCTTAAAGATGTGTGAATAAGTCAATCCTACTGGATTCTATATCACACCTGAGACTTTAATTATTAATGACTAACACAATGAGTCATTTGTGGAACTGCCTTTCTCAAAAACATGAAAGAAGTCTTCATGAAAGACACGAAGGGTATTTTTCTTGATTATTTAGTGTTAATAAAAGGATCTTTGTGTCTGGTGTAATATGTTATTGATACTTATTATTGTTGCACTCAGAGACGTCAGCGCCTGGGCACAATTGAAGATTTTGCACCCTTTCTGTGTTCCCAGAATGGAAAATATTTCATTCTTAAATTTGTTGCATTAATTTGGTGACCCCTGGATGCTGCGTGTGGGAACAGATGCCCCCCATTGCCCAATCCTAGCTACACCACTGGTTGCACTAATCTCATAGATATATATCTGATATCTCTTACTATGATTCTGCATGTTATTTAGCACGACGTTTTTCGATTTTAAGTATGCAGAATTCCTGTTTGAATGCTTAATGCAGCTGTATTGTGAGGTCATGAAATATGCGATATGCCATTCATCAGACTCCAGTTTTTATCCTCCTTTCAAAATTTGATGGACATAGCTCAGGATAAATGCACACAAAGCTGTTTAAAAAAGCTCGAAAATTCACATCCAGCAACACAGAACTGTTTCGTAACCTGCATTAATTTTTACTTGATGTCAGTATCTCATAAAAATTGGCATACTGTTTTCTCAAGATTTTTTGACATCTGATTGTAAATGTAAGAAATGTTTGTAATATGTCCACTAAGTATTGAAAGTTCCTAAATATATTTGTTTCTTTTTATAGTGTGTGGTAACATCATCTCCTGCTGCCTCTCCTTCTCCTCCATGCCCGCCGGAAGTAAGTTTTGTGCATCTTCATATATATCATAAAGAAAAGGCTTAAATATCTGTCAAATCAAACTTTAAATGATTCATAATTTAACTAAAGTGTTCCTTAAGATTTGATTTAACTTAGTTATTACCTTTTTTATCAGTACTCACCTTAGTGTAGGAGCTTTAATTAAACATCCGTGTTTAGTTGTAGTTTGTTTCCAGCTGAAGTAAAGTCTTGTTTATTGGGAGCATTATTTTGTTATGTTTGAACATGTGATAATTCAAGTTTTGAATGATGTTTTTAATTCATAATTTAATTGAGTTTTATATTAGTTTTACTTGATGTCAATACATCACGAAATTTGGCATGCAGCAACCTCAAGATTTTTTATGTGTGACTAAATGTAGAAATATTTGTTATATGTGCACAAATTATTTCAAGATGCTAAATATATTTGTTACCTTTATAGACATGCACCATAAGGAAGAGGAGGAGAAGTTCATCTCCATATTCAACCTCCTCATCTTCTCCTCCTCCATCTCCTCAGCTGCCCGTTGAGGTAAGTTTTTTCTATCTTCATATACATATTATTAGGAGAACTGTTATGCATGTGATAATCCAGATTTGAATAATGTTTTTAATTCATAATTTAATTAGATCTTATATTAGTTTTCTTGATGTGAATACCTCATGAGAATTGGCATGCAACAATTTCAAGACTTTTTTATATTTGACTAGATGTAAGAAATATTTTTAATATGTGCACTAATTATTCCAAGTTGCTAAGTATATTTGTTACTTTTATAGTGGTGCACCAGAAGGAAGAGGAGGAGGATTTCCTCAACCTCCTCTTCATCTCCTCCTTCACCATCTCCTCCTGCTCGATCGCCTCCTGCTCCATCGCCTCCTGCTCCATCGCCTCCTGCTCCATCGCCTCCAGCTCCATCGCCTCCAGCTCCATCGCCTCCAGCTCCATCGCCTCCAGCTCCATCGCCTCCTCCTCCATCCCCTCCTCCTCCATCTCCTCAGCTGCCTGCAGAGGTAAGTTTGTTGCATCTTCATATATATTATCAGGAGAACTATTACATATTTGATAATTCAGATTTTTAATGTTTTTAATTCATAATTTTAACTTGGTTATTACCATTTTTATCAGTTCTTAGTTTTAATTTCTCAGGTTATTCTCTGCACCTGAGCACTGCTTATTTTTTCTTCAGAAATATACTGTTCACTAAACATTTCTAATATGTGCACTAACTATTGAAAGTTTCTAAATATATTTCTTACTTTTACAGTGTGTGGCATCGCCACCTACTTCTCCTCCTCCTCCTCAACAACCTGAAATAAGTTTTGTGCATCTTCATATATATTTTAAGGAGAATGATTAAATATCTGTCAATTCAGATTCTGAATGAGGTTTTTAATTCAAAATTTTACTAACATTTACCTTTAAGTTTGATTTAACTTAAGTTATTAGCTTTTTTATCAGAAGCATTTTTTGTATCACCAGTCAGCTTAGTGTATGAGCTTTTAGTAGACATCAGTGCTTAGTTGTAATTTTTCAGCTGAAGTAATGTCTTGTTTATTGGGCTCATTATTTTGTTATACTAATGTTTAAATAAAGTAAAACACAGTAACATGCTTAATGATTATTGCAAAGAATCATTTCTTTTTATAGAAGATAATTTTGATGTTTTATGTGTGGATAAATTCTTCATAGCACAGCATAGTATAGCAAAATGTAGCAGTAACGGAACATAAAATAATAGCCTGTAGTCGCTACTAACGTTCTTTTTGTATGATAATTTAAATGGCAAAAACAAAAGCAAGAATCAATTTTTGTATTACAACATTTTATTACTCTTTCTAGCACTCGGGAATTCCCCTTTCTGATCTCAGTCATAACAACACTTCAGCAGCATGATGGGTGAAGTGAAAGCAGAAGTTATTAACTAATAGAAGTTGTTGTAGTTATTATAATCAATAATAACTGTTGCCTACATCACTCTCCTACCAGTAACGAAGTTACATTACCCTGAAAACTTGGAGAGAAGATGCAAATATCTATACAAATATATAAATTGAAATTATGTACACAAACAAAAACATAAATTTAAACTAATATGAAAGAGTTATAATTTCAAGAAGAGTCAATAACGTCATTGAAACAAACAGGGCGTTTTACTTGTCTGCCACAGCGTGTTTATTTTTTAGGTTGTTCTAATTGCTGACTTGGTACGGATGTTTGCTCACTTGGCACAGACGTATGATCATTTTTTGAAGTTGGAGACGAAAGTTCATTAGTTTGTAACACATAAGCTGATTTTAGCCTATCCACAGAGATATTAACTTGTTTATTTTTAATCGATAGAAGAAAATATTTTGGGGTTCTTTGCAGTACCAAAAAGTGCCCTTCATATGGGGGCTGCAAAGGTTTTTTTACTCTGTCAATCCACAGAAAAGCATGCGATGATGAGTACAAATCTTTTGGGATGAAAATCTTTTGTTTAGATTTAGATTTCGATTGATAAGGCTTGATGAGAGCCATCTGATTTCGAAGATTACTTACAAAATTATCATTAGGTATCGACAAGTTTGATTCTTCAAAAAAATTTGCCAGGTAATTAAATAGTTTTGCCATAAACCATTTCAGCTATTGTATATTGACAGTCCTCATGTAGAGCAGCTCGCAAACACATAAGAACTGTTAGTAATGTTTCTGTCCAATGAAGAGAATTATGATATCTAATAGCTGTTTTTAAAGTACGGTGTAGACGTTCAATTTTTCCATTACTCTGAGGATGGTAAGAAGTTGCATGGTTTACTTTTACACCATATAGCGAGGCCAACTTTTGAAATAGTTCTGATATAAACGGACTTCCTCTGTCAGTAATAACACAAGAAGGTACACCAAATCGTGTTATCCATTGTTCTGCTATACTTTTGGCAGTAATATTTGATAACGGAACCACTTCCATCCAAGAGGTAAACCGATCAATACACGTCAAACAATATGTATATCTATTAGAAGGTGAATAAGGCCCAATTAAATCAATGTGCATGACACTAAATCTTTAGTCTGGTGTTTGATATTGAGAATATTGTGATTTTGTATGTTGAGTTAACTTTATTTTTCTGACAGTCGATACAAGTTTGGGCCCATTGTTTAACATCTTTCTTAATATCTGGCCAAATGAATCTTTTAGTAATTTCTTTTATGGTACTTCGAATTCAGGGTGAGCTAAACCATGAATTGCATTAAATATTTTCATCCGAAAGTTTTTAGGTGTGAATGGTCTGATTTTGGATGTAGAGGTATCGCAATATAAGAGCTTTCCCGATGATAATTGGTGCTGTTTAATATGCAATGATTTGGAATGTAATTTCAACTGTTGCAGTTCATCATTAATTTGTGCATCTGCTATCATATCAAAATCGATTACAGGTGAGTCGATGTGCTCAATTCTAGATAGTCTGTCTGCAACCACATTGTTTTGCCCTCTTATGTGGCATATGTTAGTAGAGAATTGTGAGATGTATTGTAGCTGTGTTAGTTGTCTGGGAGTAGCTTTGGCATTATTTTGTTTAAAAGCAAATGTTAAGGGGTTATGATCCGTATAAATAGTAAAATCCCTGCCATCAAGTAAATGCTTGAAATGTTTAATGGATAAATATATACCCAAAAGCTCACGATCATAAGCACTATAATTTTTCTGGGCATCATTAAGCTTTTTTGAAAAAAAAAATGCAATAGGCTTCCATGCATTTGGTTCTATTTGTTGAATAACTGATCCAATAGCCAAATTGGATGCATCTGTGAGAAGTGCCAGAGAGTAATCCAAATTGGCGTAGGCCATCAACACTACTTGAGCAATATCTTGTGCACATGTTTCAAAACATTTCCTGGTTTCATTGGTCCATGGTATTTTGCGGTTTCATTGGTCCATGGTATTTTGCGGCGGTCTTTTTTTGTAGATCCTTTCAAAAGTTCATGAAGGGGAGCTTGAGTTTCTGCAGCATTTGTTATGTAATTACGATAGAAATTGACCATTTCTAAGAAGGAACGAAGTTCGTGTATAGTTTCTGCTAATGGATATTCCATGATAGCTTTAATTTTTTGAGGTAGAGGTTTTGAGCCTTTGGCAGATATTTGATAGCCCAAAAAGTCTATTATAAGTACTCTCAAAACTGATTCGCTATTATTAATTCGGAGACCATATTTGTCTAAACGCTGGAAAACTGTTTTAAGATGCATACAATGTTCTTCCTCGCTAGAAGAGGCAATCATCACATCATCCAAATATGAAAACACAAAGTCTAGGCCATAAAAAAACTTCATTGATGAACCTTTGAAAGGTTGCTGGGACATTTTTGAGACCAAAACTCATGACATTGAATTTGTAAAGACCAAAAGGTGTGATGATGGCAGTTTTTGCTTTATCTTCATCTGCTGCTGGAATGTGAAAATATGTCTTAAAGAGGTCAATTTTAGAAAATATTGTTTTATGAGTTAAGATATGTTGAAAATCTTGAATTTGAGGGACGGGGTAACTATCAGGTATCGTTAAATCATTCAGTCTTCTGTAATCGCCACATGGGCAGAAAGAACAGTCTTTCTTTGTCACTATGTGTAGGGGAATTGCCTATTCTGAACTAGAAAGACTAATGATGTTATTGAGTAATATTTGAATTCTCATTTAGCTATTTCCAGCCATTTAGGATCTAACTGTCTTGCTTTGCAATTTACCAGCTGTCCTTTAGTTATAATATGATGTTTCACATTATGTTTTACACTAGATATAAGAAAATTTGATTTTGTTATACTGGGATACATAGCAGATAAATCAGAATATTTACATAAGCTGCTTGTTGTATTTACACTTTCATTAATAGAGATGGGTGCGATGTCACCATAAAGTGCAAAGTTGGTCACACCATCAATTAACCTTTTATGCTTTATTTCAATCAATAAATTGAACTTATTCAAAAAGTCTGCACCTAATATGGGTTTACTAATTTTTGCAACAGTAAATGGGAACTGAAATTCTCGACGCAAACCAAGATCAAGAATTAAAACTTCTGTGACAAAAGTATCGATTTCTGTATTATTTGCAGCATATAATTCATAGTCACTAATACTTTGTGTTTAGAAATACGAGGAATAAGGCTTACCTCTGCTCCACTGTCAACCAGAAAATATAAACCTCTTTTTTTGTCCATGATAAATAAGCGGAATCTACGGCAATTTTCTTTATTTACAGCAGCAGAGCCTGCCACTAATTCTACTGCTGATTTTGGTTTCCTGGCGAGTTGTTTTTCCATGCACATGCGGCTTTGCATCTCACAGGAAAACACTTTTCCTGAAAACAAAAATGGAAATAACAGTACTTGCCATTAGGATTATAACGGTTGCGAGACCTACTTCGGTTACTTACTTTTTTTACATATTTCGTTTAAGTATAGAAAGCACACAAGGTGCATTTGCCTAAGGGAAGAGATGTCTTCGTGGAGCCTTTTTTCGAAGAATTGGTTCTCATTACACTACTAACCCTCAAGCAGCCAACCAGTGCGCAAGATTCGAAACCAGCTCAAACTCCGATCATTAGAAGATTGGCCGCTTTTTGAGCGAGGACAAGAATTCCTTGTGACACTCAGTTTTTCAACTTTATTAACCGAAGCTGCAGTTTGTTGTTGTAACTCAGTAATGGCATCTGTTCCTGGAGAAACAATACTGGTGATGCACTATAGTTCTTGTTTCGGTTGCATTTCTATGATACGATTGTCCATTAGTACCAGTTTTTCGATATCTTCATCACTAACGATTAAAACATTGCATACAGAATCTGGCATTTTGTGCAGAAATAGTGTTTTAAGAACTTTATTTGAAATGCCATGAGTGACAAGATTTCGCATTTTTTGTAAAAGTTGACTAGGTTTACTATCTCCCAAGTCCATGGCTGTAAGCAGTCTCTGTAAATGTTTATTTTTGCTTTCCTTAAAAGTGTTCAAAAGGCGTTGTTCTTTAACACAAATATATTTGGCTTTGCTATTGTCATTTATAATATCCCACAAACTTTCAACAAATTTTGCTTCCAGTTACGAAATTAAGTAGTTGAATTTAGTTTCCTCGGCAGTTATTCCACAAATGGAAAACTGTGCTTCTACTTGATAAAACCATATTTCTGGCTTTGCACTCAAAAAAGGAGGTATTTTCGCAGTTACCCATTCTATTTCTTCTTTCCTCGCCAGTTCTTCCGCTTCTGACATCTTTATTAATAATTCTGAGGTCACCAGTATGTAGTCGCTAGTAACGTTCTTCTTGTATGATAATTTAAATGGCAAAAACAAAAGCAAGAATCAATTTTTGTATTGCAACATTTTATTACATTTATTTATCGAGAATTCCCCTTTCTGATCTCAAGTCATAACAACACTTCAGCTGCGCAATGGGTGAAGTGAAAGTAGAAGTTATTAACTAATAGAAGTAGTTGTAGTTATTATGATCAATAATAATTGTTGCCTACAAGGCTAAGAATTTCCTCTAAAGATTTGTAAAAAGATCAGTCCAAAGGACTTACATCATGTCAAGAAAATATATTGCACTGTTGTAAAGCTGCCAACTGCTTGGGAAAAAAATTAACTCTGTTCCATATCCTCATGGAGTCCATGGCCCATCTGAGACTGATTATGTAATGACTGACATAATGAGTCAGCCCACCAGCGGCCGAGCAGTAAAGATGCTGAACACTGGTAGTTCGGTCCGAGGTTCGAATCCCGCTAACAGGGGCTGCATGGGCGTTTTTGTGGTTTTCCCCATGTGTAACGTGTATATGAGCCAGTTTCCCTTAGAAAGTCCTCCACGAAGGCATCCCTCCCTGTAGGCAGATAGCCCTCGTGTGCTTTGCCATAATTGAATAACCCTAACCCAACCCATAATGAGTCATTCATAGAACTGTCTTTCACTCCTCTACAGCTGTAATATCTAAACAGTAGAAAGATTTAACACAAAAGACATGAAGGATATTTTTCTTGATTATTTACTGTTAATAAAAAGATCTTTTTAGGTCTTTTGTTGTAATATCATAGTCGCACATTAGTGTTGTACTGATCTCCTAGATATATATGTGGTAGGTGTTTAACACAATGTATTTCGATTTTAAACATGCAGAATTCCAGATGTGTTTCCTATTTAATTGCTTAATGCTTAATTAATGCAGAATGAGAAAACGGTATCAAAAGTAATGACCCATTCATGAGACTCCAATTTTCATTCCGTTTCAGAATCTAACGTACACACCCCTCAGGGGTTCACTTTTGTGAGTACGGGTGTGGCAATCCCGAGGTACCCTAGACCTTCAGGGGATCATCTTCTTGGTGAGACGGGTGTCACGATCCTGAAGCCCCAGTGATCTATCCTCTTTTCCGTCTCCTCTGCTCTGAGCTGAAGCTTTCTTCCTTCCCTTCTCCCTTGTGGTTCTCCTCTTCGGAGGTTGGGGCTCGCTATGAGAGATTGGAACAACCCTTGTCTCTGGTTCTTGAGTGACGAGAAAACTGCCCACGTGTTTGCCATGCATGGAGACCCGTGTCGCTGGAAAGGAGGGTCCTGGTAGTTGAGGGGCGAGGTACTGTCCCCAACACACTGCTTTGGCCTCTGCTTCAGCTAAACGGGAGGCACTTTGTCGTCCTTGCGAGTGTCAATCGGCTGGTCACTAGTCCTTGTGTTAGTGGCTTGGGGATAAGCTCTTGGGAGTACCTGCTTTCAGGAAAGCCGACTGTGGGGCTCCAGTTTGCGTATAGACCCGGTCATCCCTGGCATAGGAATCTGCGTCACCTTGTTGGACTCCGTGGTGGGTGGGGACGCCGGGTCCGAATCTTTACTTCTTTCAAATATGGCTTCACAAATCTTTATTACACCTTACGAAACTGCTAATGAATCATCTAGCAAAAGACCTCGAACTACAAAAAGTACAGAAAACACTAAAGTTGTTCCCCGATTTTTGGTTATGTCAGGATCTTCTGAATTCCATAAAATGTCACCTTTCCTTGTTCAAAAATATATAAAAGCCTTTGCGGAAGAACCAAAATCAATTAAGCGCTTACGATCTGGTGACTTATTAATGGAAACTGTCTCTGCTAATCAATCAAAGACTCTTCTTACTATGTCCAAAATGGGACAGGTTGCTGTTACAGTTTCTGCACACAAAACCCTGAATTCCAGTCGCGGCGTAATATCAGAAGTTGATCTATTAACAGTGTCGAATAAGGAATTCATCGAGGAACTTGCCGAGCAGAATGTTTGCAACGCACGTTGAATAAAAATCAAAAGGGATGGCCAGTTAATTGACACTAAACATGTCATTCTAACCTTTAACACCCCTCAACTTCCAAATCATATTAAAGCAGGTTATTTGCAGTACCCGGTGCGACCGTATGTGCCAAACCCTATGCGTTGTTTTCAGTGCCAGCGGTTTGGGCACTCAAAGGATGTATGTCGCGGTACACCTATATGCGCTCGCTGCTCCTCCGTAGATCATAACAGTGAGGGTTGCACTGCCGAGCCTCTTTGTGTAAATTGTAAAGGAAGTCACCCATCCTTCTCTCACTCCTGTCCCAAATGGAAATCCGAAAAGGAAATTCAAAGTATAAGGGCAACTAAAAAGATATCTTATACAGAAGCTAAGAGATTATTAGAAAGCACCCAACCTCGTCCAAGTCTGAGTTTTGCTGATGCAACAAAATCTGTTCGCTCAATAGCCATCCAAACGTCACTTACTACTCAAACACAGCCTAAATTTGAAATACCACAAAAAACCAAGTAGCAATCTACCTGCCAGTTCTAAGCATACACCAACTCATAAAAGACCTGAAGGAACAAATAATAAAAAACAAACTAAATCCTCTTTAAATAACACAAACTCTAAAACGGTAAATTCTGGTCATACCTCATTAGAGAGTATGCTATCAGATACACTTGAATCTGAAATGGAATTAGAAGAAGGATTAGCTCAGACAAAGAATATTCTGCCACGCTTAGCAAAGAAACAGCATAGACAAAATAAACATTCATGATGACTACTTTAATCTCTTGGAACTGTCGCGGATTTTATCAAGGCCTAGTGAACATCAAAAGCCTGATAGACATTTATCAGCCTGCCGTTTTTGGAGTGCAGGAGACTTATCTCAAGCAAGAAAGCACAACTAAGTTACCGAGATATTCAACTGTCAGGAAAGACTTTTTATCTGGTAAGCGCGTAAGCCGAGGCGTTGCTATCCTAACTTCCCACACCTACCCTTCGACTGTCTTTCCCTTGAACACATGTCTCCAAGCTGTTGCTGTGCAGATCAATATCAGTATGCTTGTCACTGTCTGTACTATCTACTTGCCTCCTAATGAAGTGATAGATAAAAAGGAATTAGATGATTTGGTAAAACAGTTGTCTACTCCCTTTATTGTAATCGGAGATTTCAATGCCATAATCACCTTTGGGGTAGTGGTGATATAAATTTTCGAGGAAAACAAATAGAAGACCTCATTTGTGATCATTGCTTATGCCTCCTTAATAGTGGAGAACAAACATATTTCCCACGAGGACATTTCATAGTATTGATCTGGCCATTTGTTCACCATCACTTCTCCCCATTTGTTCATTTAGCGTCGGAAACGACATTTTTAACAGTGATCATTTCCCCATCTTCGTGGCTTTTAATCAAATTACAGCATGGCCTAATGCCAGATCACCACATTTTATTTACGAACAAGCAGACTGGGAAATGTTTTCCCATTTGGCCATGCTCACTAACGATATGATAAAGAATACGTCAATTGAGGAGCTGTAAAAACTATCACTGATACTCTTGTCCAGGCAGCAAAAATCTCTATTCCTATATCATCAGGCAGGCTTCCTAAACATCCCAAACCATGGTGGAATCATGACTGCCAGATAGCTCATAGACAGCAAAGAAAAGCCTGTGGAATCTTTCGCAGGTATCCCACGCTTAGCAATCTTATTTCCTATAAAAAGGCAAAAGCAAACGCTCGGAGAGTGCGGCGCCAAAGACAGAAAGACACTTGGATCATTTATATGTCATCCATTACCTCTACTACTCCAAGCAAGTGTGTTTGGGAAAAAGTAAAAAAAATCTCAGGTAATTATAAGGATCATGGACTGTCCATCTTAGAAAAGGATGGCGTAACGTATAGCAGCAGAGAAGATATAGCTAATGTCGGAAGACCTTTAGTGCTGTTTCAAGTAGTATTAACTATCCACCAGCATTCCTCACAACTAAGCTTCGTTCTGAGAATACATCCATCAATTTTAACTCTCTCAACACCGAAGCATACACTGATTTCGCTAAGCTGAAAATGATGAGTGCTTTGTCACTAACTCTCAAGACGAGCCCTGGCCAAGATGGCATTTCCTACATCATGCTGAAGCATTTGTCCAATGAATCATTAAAATCTCTTCTCTTTCTGTACAACAGAATATGGAAGGAGTGTTCTTTTCCTAATGCTTGGTGAAATGCTATAGTGATCCCCATTGCTAAACCTGGAAAGGACCCAAAGAATCCTTCAAATTATCGTCCCATCGTGCTCACAAGCTGCCTTTGCAAGATTATGGAAAAGATGGTAAACCGTCGTCTCACCCACTATCTGGAGAATAATCATTGCTTATCGCCCTACCAGAGTGGTTTCCGTAGGGGAAGATCCTCACTTGACAATGTCTTGTTTTTAGAAACTGCAGTACGAAATGCATTTGCAAAAAGAAATCATGTGGTTTCAGTCTTCTTTGACATGGAAAAAGCGTATGATAGAACCTGGCGGCATGGGACTCTTCGCGACCTTTATAGCACTGGACTGCGAGGTAACTTACCTGCCTTTATTCAGAAACTGCAGCGAAATGCATTTGCAAAAAGAAATCATGTGGTTTCAGTCTTCTTTGACATGGAAAAAGCGTATGATAGAACCTGGCGGCATGGGACTCTTCGCGACCTTTATAGCACTGGACTGCGAGGTAACTTACCTGCCTTTATTCAAAACTTTCTGAGGGATCGCACATTCCAAGTTAAGATGGGATCATTGTTCTCTCATGTATTTGCACAACAAGAAGGTGTATCCCAAGGGTCACTACTCAGTGTTACGCTTTTCAGTCTGAAAATTAACTCCATTTTAAGAGAACTTCCCCCCACAGTACATGGTTCCATGTATGAATAGTAAATTGGTCCAACAACAATGGTTTTAAATTTGCTACCCAGAAGTACGTCTGCGTACATTTCTGTCGCAAAAGAAATCTACATCCGGAACCAGAGTTGCATCTTGATGGTTCCTTGATCCGAGTTGAACCAGAAGCAAAATTCCTAGGAGTCATCTTTGACAGAAAGCTCACTTTCCTTCCGCATATTTTAAATTTAAAGAAAAAATGCATTAAAACCCTAACATACTGAAATTCCTAGCAAATACTTCATGGGGAGCAGAACGTTGTTCTATGCTATGCATATATAGAGCTTTAATTCGTTCCAAACTTGACTGTGGTTGTATTATCTATGGATTAGCAAGACCTTCTGTACTACTGAAATTGGATACAGTTCACCATCAAGCTCTACGGACATGCAGTGGAGCTTTCAAAACATCTTCAGTCTAAAGCTTATATGTCATCTGCTCTGAACCTTCCCTGGAGTTCAGATGCAAGCAATTATCCCTTGAATTTCATTATAAAGTAATGTCACGGGTCGAACATCCCGCTCATCTCATGACATCTGATCGGTACTGGCGCCTCTACCAAGCACGTCCTTTATGTATCCCTCCTTTTGATCTCCGTGTTCTCCCACTGATCGAAGAACTCAACCTAAGTGATCTGCATCCCAAAAGCTTCAACCGTTTCGGTATTGCACCATGGCAAGAATTGAATATTCAACTACTTGACATTTTTGGAGGACTTAAGAAAAACAATACCAATGATATCCAATACCAACAAATCTTCCTAGAGCATAGAAGCAGTCATTCTAACTATACAGCAATTTTTACTGACGGCTCAAAGAACCATGACCATGTCGGGGCAGCTTTTGTTTGTGAAAAAATAATCAAGACTAGTACTCTTCATAAGGCTGCATCCGCCTTTATGGCAGAAACTCTAGCCATTTTGAACTCCTTAAACTTCATCTCTAAGCAGAATAACAAAAAGTTCATCATCTATTCTGATTCTCTGAGTGCCCTCGAATCAATAAATACAAATACTAGCCACCCTTTGGTCTTAGATATATTAAAGGTACACTTTCGTTTGAGAAAAGCAGGTTATTCTATTGCATACTGCTGGGTGCCCGGACATGTAGGTATCAAAGGCAATGAACTCGCCGATGCCGCAGCAAAATCAGCTGATAGTACTTCCGAAAATGAGGTCCCCTTTACAGACATACGGAATTATATCAAAGCAAAGATCTTGTCCAGGTGGCAAGAACTATGGAAAAATCAGACTGAATAAATTAAGGCAAGTGGAACCCAA
Source organism: Stegodyphus mimosarum (assembly GCA_000611955.2). Classification (NCBI taxonomy): domain Eukaryota; kingdom Metazoa; phylum Arthropoda; class Arachnida; order Araneae; family Eresidae; genus Stegodyphus; species Stegodyphus mimosarum. The sequence goes on from KK119567.1 coordinate 90,513, forward strand.
TTTGGAGTACTGGGAGTCAAGAGGAAATCGTAAGGAGGATGTACTGCTGACTCGTCTACGAATTGGTCACTGCAGACTGACACATCAGCATCTCTTGAAAGGAGATAAGGAACCTATTTGTAGCACTTGCAACACTCCTATTTCAATCAATCATATTTTAACCTGCTGCCCTATTTTTAATCAAAAACGTGACCTTCATTTTAACTCTACGAATGTTAAATTAACAGATCTTATTGGAAGAAATCCTCACATCAACCTCATAAATTTCTTAAAAGATATCTCTCTCTACCATATGATTTGAGTTCTTTTTTCTCATATTTTGCTCTATCTTTTGCTAGAAAACTCACCTTCATCTGTGCATACTTTCACCAGCAATACAGATACGATCACAATTCATGCTCTCCTAATTCAGTCAATCATATTTTAACCTGCTGACTTATTTTTAATCAAAAACGTGATCATATTTTTAATTCTACAAGTTTTAACTCAACAGATCTGATTGGAAGAAACTCCAACATCAACCTCATAAGGTTTTTTAAAACGTATCTCCCTCTATCATATGAACTGAGTTTTTTTCCTTACAACCTGCTCTACCCGTTGCTACAGCACTTCTCATGCTCATCTGTATATACTTTCATCAGCATCACAGATACGATCACAATTCATACTCAGTAATGTTCGTGCATTTGTATCTCACTCACCATCCATTTGGCGCATAATAACCTCCTAGGTTTTGTGCCATTAAAAGCCAACCAACCAACCATCTAACCTACACAGCTCATGGAAAGTGGCCACAGAGTTGTTTGAAAAAACTCATAAATTCACATCCAGCAGGGCATAGTTTTTTTGCAACTTAGTTTTACTTGATGTCAGTACCTTCTAAAAACTGACATACAGTTATCTCAAGATTTTTCTATACGTTATTGTAAATATAAGAAACATTTGTAATATGGGCACTAGCTATTAAAAGCTTCTAAATGTGTATGTTTGTTTCTTTTACAGAAAGTCTCAGCCTCACGGCAGCGGAGACGTCGTCTTCCTCCTCGTCGCAAGGCACTTGTAAGTTGTGTGCATCTTCATATATACTATTATCAGAAGAACTATTAAAAGCATCTACCAATTCAAATTTTGAATGGGGTTCTAAATTCATGATTTAACTAAAATTTTCCTTAAGATTTGATTTAACATAGTTATTAGTATTTGTAGCCTTGGTTTCAGTGCTTTTAGTAGACATAGCGCATAGCTGTAATTTTCCAGGGGTTAGTTAAGACTCATTTGTTTGGAGTGTGATGACACTGAAGGAACTTGTTACTTGGCAACCTCATGCTCGAATCTCTAGCTGTAAATGTAATGGAGATTTTTGGGACGCGCTAAAAACACTTCATGTTCCGTCTTCGACGCGCTTGGTCTGATTTGTTCTCCAATGCATATATCTTCGGCGTGAATTTAATGAGTAGTTATGTGGTAATTGTTGTGAGTAAAGGTTTATTATTTAAAATCAATCACCTCTATGTGTTTAATCCATGATACAATGAAATCTAGCCTAAGCCTCTACAAATATTTATCATCGCACACTGCACATTGTGACAGGAGCACCATTTTGTTATATTATCGTTTAAATGATCTAGAATTTAGTAGTGTCCTTGATAGTTATTGCAAGATTGTGATATGTTTTAGAATAGTATCCATTTAAGATCCACTTGGTGCAAATGCTGCAACCTCACGACCCCCAAACACACTTTGAATTTGCTTGCCGATTTTTGGTGAGAATGGATATTGATGACGTATGACCATATTGGGCGCCAAGCCTAAAAACTGCTTCATGCTAAGTTGGTCAGAATCGCATAATATCCAGAGCTTTTCCGGATGTTTGCCCTACTCGTTCACCCAATTTAAATCCCTGTGATTTCTGGTAGTGGGGATTTTTAAAAGACCGTGTTTATGGAGGAAGAATTGGGACTTCACTGGAGTTAAAAGCCAGCATTACATGCCATCTAGCTGAAATCTCTCAAGAGTTAGTTCACGCTACCATGGAGCATGTGCACTCCATTGATTATGTCAATGGAGTATGCATTGAGCACATTTTTAATGATTCTGATGGATTTTTTGTCCTTTTTTATGTGCCACTATTTTTCCCTGGTGGTCAAAATTTAACTATTTCTAAATAGCAGAAATTTATTTCCTCATGGTCCTTTCAACATATATATCAAATTTCATCAAAACTCAATAAATTGAACAGGCTTTAGAGGGAACATAATAGGGTCGCTTTAATTATAACCACTCTGTATATATATCTGTGATAAACAGACAAACAGTTGTATAAGTAAAGGCCAGGGAAGGAATTTTGCTGGATTAGCCATATAACTGGATTTATAATGCAATTTGCGCATATGTGTCTTGAATTTTGATTAAAGTTTTGCAACAAAAGCGTGGCTTATGTGCAGGTTTGCTTACATTTGGAAATACTTGTTAACTCTGTAATGACTATGTTTTTTACGTTTTGTTTTCCTACTTTTATTTCAGTGTTGCCTTAGCAATTCTATTTTCTGTTGTCATTTATTTTCGTATTGTAAATTTTTCATACATAATCTATATTTTGCATAGTATTTCATATTCTTATTTCTTATAGTATTCTCATGGAATTATGGTGCTGAAATAGAGTTTTAATTGCATATATATAATTGTCATAAAATAGTGATGTTTTCTAATGCCATTGGAAGATTATGAAATAAGAGCTTTTAATCAAGTTTTCTTTATATCCTCCTACCTATCTTTTCTTTATATCCTTTTTATCCTCCTTTCTCACATCTTGAAAGTTCAAGAATTAATATAAATGTGTTTTTGAAGTCTATGTGAGTGGCACATGAAAAAAATCTGCTTTATTAAAAATATATTTTTGAAAGAGAACTGCACTTGTCTGAATCACTTACCTTCTGCAGACCAATCCAAAATAAAGCCTGCTTATTTAAGTAAGCTGCAGTAAGGTAGTTAAGATAAATGTGTCTGACATGTTTGCTGTTAATGCGTAAACAATTGAAACTGTTCTGTATTTTGTGAAATATATGGTGCTAGAAACATTGCTTTTATTAATTTCATTAATACTGAAACATACCATTTACATTGTTAAAATTATAATTGAATTATTAAGATGCACATGTATTGCTGTTCTTTGCGTGTTGGAGATTTATTATACAAATGATTCATATTTAAATCTTACGTGAACATTACAATATTTAAAAGAAATGTTTTCCCACTTGCTGTGAGATAATATTTTCCTTTCAAAGATGTTATAAAGGTGCAAAAGACCTTCTCACTCTAAATCTCAGATCTGTGTTAGTGAGTTCATGGTTATTTTTCAGGTCAGGTGATGGGGATTGGGTGTTCGATTCTGTGTATGCTGAGGTAATTCCCTTTAAAAATCTATGTGTTTAAGGTTTAACAAGTTGATTAAATTTAAAAGATATTTAAAGAATCTTCTGCATTACGATATCATGTTTGGAAGCAGTCTGTTATAGTTTGTTTTGATGTGAAATCACTATAAAGAACTTTTAATCCATATATGTAAGTGCTTAAATAAGAGGCTTCATGAATTGCATACTATGGTTTTGAAATATAAGAATCGCTATGACTAATGATTTTGTTTAATGATCGCCCACCGCATTAACCATTGGAGATGTTAGGAAAACAAACTTTAGTGTACTAGAAGGTTTGCTCGTTTTGATCAAGGTCAGCCAGTGTCATGAAGTCAACGCCCACTACTACTTTGAGTAAAATGATGTCACTGTCTCACGCGTGAGAACGAGAAGGGTTTAACCGGGAAAGAACTTAATTTGTCTGCATAAAGAAACCTTGGGAAATTCTTTTTTGAGCCCCACCTCACATTTATTGAGAAGCACTGTTTTTTTATACATCTTTGCTTGCAACATAATGTAGTAACTGCTTTATATAGATTCTCTTAGTGTCCATCTTGCTTGTGGTTGCATTTAGGACTATTTAATTGGAATTCTAGTATAATTCAGACACTTCTCATAGTATATATTTAGTAAGATTTTCAGTACTGATGAAATTAAAATTTGTGATCTAGCCAGTAGCATTAATTTAAGCTTTAATTTTTAACTCTTGGAAAATCCTAAGCAGCTTCAGTTATTCTGAATAACTGGGATCATAGTCCATTTCCCCGTTTTATCTTTTTCTTGTAAGAAAAATGTGTATTTTGTTGTAATTAAGTGAGAGAAATTTACTTACTAGTTTATATATTTATTTTTTAATGCTTTGTTTTAGTAAAGCTAGCATAGTGAGAAAAAAATGAGAATTTATTTATTTATTTGGTGCAAATTCTTATTTACATAAATCCATTTTTATTCCATTTAAAGTAAAAGGGTCAAATTATTTTATTTTTTGTAAGACGTAAATTTAAATGCATAAGTTTTTTTTCTTCCTGGACTGTGTTAAAGAAACATGTTCCTTTTTCTAAAAGTAAGCTGGAAATATTTCAAATCCTTTTCTAAAGGTAAACTGAAAATTTTTCAAATAGTTATATCCCTGCTTTTTCAAATAGTTTCCCTTCAACCAAAAAATTTGTGTCTACCGCTGCACTTTGACAGTTGGCAGACATTCTGCAAAATATGCATCAATCATTTTTGCAGAATTCTCAGCTGCACTTATATTTGCAGCTCTTGCACTAAAACAGTTGCAAGTCTCTCTGCACAATCCAGCAACTAATTACTGCTGTGGCAGTGTTTGACCCATTTTGTTTTTGTACTTTGTAACTATTTTTTCATGGATTTCTGCTATTTTGTCAGGCCCTCTACTGGCTGCTTTATTTAGAAAGCAGTAATAACAGTTTAATTTATATGCTTGTTCGTAAAAACAAAAGGGGGCTATTGGAGAATAATAGTTACATCAGATAAAACACAGATGTTATAATGTCATTCTCGTCCGTAATTGGTGCTAAATTATGTTGCTTGGTAACAGTATCATGGTTGAAGAGATAATACATGAGTACCTTTTTTTTTTATAACTGAAGATAGGCCAAGCCATTACTTTGTTGTTGAGATATAATAATTTGCATGCTAATAGTAGGAAGTAGTTAATAAAATATAATTACATAATGAAAAAAAAATTGCCAGCTTGTAAATGCGCCATCTGATTTTAATTTTCCATGCTGGATAACTGGAGAGCTGTCCTGCATTTGAAAAACTGTGCCGTTTTATTTAATGTATACTGCCGAATTATTGTGGCAGTAAGTCAGTTCACAAATTGAAAAGTTGTTGTTTATATTTTTATCTGTGTGTTAATGTTAAAATTTTTATTGTTTGTGAATGGAATTTTTTTATTAAACTTCCGTGTTAAAAGATTCTAATTTAAAAATTTTGTTATAGCGTCGACCATTGACAAGGTCCTTGGCGAAGCCCGAGGCGAGGATAACGAGATCCCACGCAAAACGAGGCCCCCAGAAAAGATTTTAATCTTCTGTAAGGTTCATTTAATTTTCACATTTTATTTTATGCGATTTTCATTCATTGTTGAACTGTTGTAATGATGAATAATTAGGCCATTTATAACAATTTTTATATTTGTGTATTGTGCTATGTAACTAAAAAAAAATTATGAAGAATGCAAAGAAGCAAAACTGATCATAATGAAGGATGTAATCATTTCTGACCTTCACTTGAGCTTTAAAATATCGAGCTATACCCAGCTGTCAGGCGAATCATAAGGTAGCAGATGGTGTTTTTCTAATGGTTCAACTTTCACCTTGTTGAGCATAGTCAAAGGGCACCACCATAGATAGAAACAGCATATTTAACACAGGGTGAAGATTTTTAGTGGGGATTCAAGTTAGGTGAATTTGATGGCCATTTCCTGTGAGCAGTGTTTTTATGCTTGAGGTCCTCATTCGGAAATTTTGATTTATGCAGACATTCATAATTATCTGTAAGAATAAATATTGGGCAAATAATATAATGCTATAGCATGCAGTCTCACAGTGGGTTCAATAATATCTCAGTGCCATAGAATTGATATACTGCACTTCACTGTGCAGATGACTGCAGTATCTTAGAAGAAATTACATCCTGCAGTATTTACATTGATATTACAAGCATGGTGTCGAGTTCCATTCTGCTGTGCTTTTGGCAGCGACACTCACAAGGACAAAATCTCATGGTACTGAGGGATACAGTTGTTTGGTAGGATGTTGGATATTGCACTTATTGTTACTAACAGAGGCTCTTTGAAGTCTTTAATATAAATTTGCTATATTTTTTAGAATTATTCCAAATTTGTCATAGTTTAAAATGTTGGCTTTATTTTCTGTTTAACACTTATATGTGAAGTAGCTGAAAATAATTCATTCATGTCATGTTCATTTTTGTTTTTTTACTGCTCATAGTTAAAAAGTATTAACTTATTTTTAATGACCGGCAAACAAATGCTTTTAGATAAATCTGAAAACAATTACAATGAGAACGTTTTTTCTGTACACTGATAAATGTAAGTTTCAGAAGTATAACAAAGTTTTTAAATTAGTGAACAACTGTTGATCAGTATATAATATCTGATACAAAATGTCTGATACATGATCAGAAAGTTGTCAAGAAGCAAAATGTCTCAAATTCTGAATTTTTATTTTAGATGCCAGGGGAGAATGTACGATGACGCTGAAACATTTCATTCCAAACTGAGATAGCTCAGTTGATGAACCTCATTGTCATTCCATTCCAATAAAGAAATCTTTCCTCAAGAACTGATTTCAAATTCATTGGATGTAAGTAATTCTGATGTATATTTAACATAGCATGTTAAGATTACAAACTGAACGATGTAGTAAATGAAGTGAAGACATAACATTAGGGCCTTGTGACCATAGTTTGATTTCCTTGCAAATATGTTTATCGGTTATAAATTATTTCAGTTTTATTGATGGCCTCAATAATTTTGCTAGCATGATTGCTGCTTACAGCCTTAACTAGCAAGATTATGGTTTAAAACTAGTTCATTGGAAAATATAATGTGATGTAAAAATTAGGATCTGAATTAAAGATATCAATTTTTTATTTAGGCACTTGATGAAATCAAGTATGAAAGTCTCACAGATCCCTAGCAAACTGAACAGCCCTAAAGATCTGCACATTACAATTATTCCGAACAAGGAGGATAGAACCTTGACTGTCATTGACACTGGTATTGATATGACCAAAGCAGATCTAGTGAGACAACTTGAGAACAACATCTAACTTGAGAACAAATGCCAAGTCTGGCACCAAAGCATTTATTGAAGCACTGCAGGCTGGTGCAAATATCTGTATGACTGGACAGTTTGGCGTAGGTTTCTACTCAGCTTACTTAGTTGCAGACAGAGTGACTTAACATCAAAACATAATGATGATGAAGAGTATACTTGGAAATTAAACAGCCGTTGGATCTTTCATTTCTCAACCTGATAATGGTAAGTTATTTAGTGGCAAATTGCAGTATTAATTTTACTATATTAAGAATAGCTGAGATTTCTTTGTGTAAGTTAATAGAAGATTAATGTTCAGATAAATTTACACACAGTTAAGTATGTACAGTTTAAATTTATATACAGTTTAAGTATATCATTTTAGTAAAATCCCTGCTATCAAGTACATGCTTGAAATGTTTAATGGATAAATATATACCCAAAAGCTCATGATCATAAACGCTATAATTTTTCTGGGCATCATTAAGCTTTTTTGAAAGAAATGCAATAGGCTTCCATCCAATTGGTTCATTTTGTTGAATAACTGATCCAATAGCCAAATCGGATGCATCTGTGAGAAGTGCCAGAGGGTAATCCTAATTAGCGTAGGCCATCAACACTACTTGAGCAATATCTTGTTTACATGTTTCAAAACTTTTCCTGATTTCATTGGTCCATGGTATTTTGTGGCGATCTTTTTTTGTAGATCCTTTCAAAAGTTCATGAAGGGGAGCTTGAGTTTCTGCTGCATTTTTTATGTAATTATGATAGAAATTGACCATTACTAAGAAGGAACGAAGTTCGCGTATAGTTTCAGGTAATGGATATTCCATGATAGCTTTAATTTTTTGAGGTAGAGGTTTTGAGCCTTCGGCAGATATTTGATAGCCCAAAAAGTCTATTACGGGTACTCCCAAAACTGATTTGCTAATAATAATTCGGAGACCATATTTGTCTAAACCCTGAAAAACTGTTTTAAGATGTATACGATGTTGTTCCTCGCTAGAAGAGGCAATCAACACATCATCCAAATATGGAAACACAAAGTCTAGGCCATAAAAAACTTCATTGATGAACCTCTGAAAGGTTGCTGGGGCATTTTGGAAACCAAAACTCATGACATTGAATTGGTAAAGACCAAAAGGTGTGATGATGGCAGTTTTTGCTTTATCTTCGTCTACTACTGGAATGTGAAAATATGCCATAAAAAGGTTAGTTTAAGAAATAATTGTTTTATGAGTTAAGATTTATTGAAAATCTTGGAGGGATGGGTTAACGATCAGGTATAGTTAAATCATTCAGTCTTCTGTAATCGCCACACGGACAGAAAGAACCGTCTTTCTTTGTCACTATGTATAGGGGACTTGCCCATTCTGAACTAGAAGGACTAATGATGTTATTGTCTAGCATATATTTGAATTCTCTTTTAGCTATTTCCAGCTGTTTAGGGTCTAACTGTCTTGCTTTACAATTTACCGGCTGCCCTTTAGTTATAATATGATGTTTCACATTATGTTTTACACTAGATATAAGAAAATTTGGTTTTGTTATACTGGGATACATAGCAGATAAATCAGAATATTTACATAAGCTGCTCGTTGTATTTGCACTTCATTAATAGAGATGAGTGCGATGTCACCATAAACTGCAAGGTTGGTTACACCATCAATTAACCTTTTATACTTTATGTCAATCAATAAATTGAACTTATTCAAAAAGTCTGCGGCTACTATGAGTTTACTAATTTTTGTGACAATAAATGGAAACTGAAATTCTCGACGCAAACCAAGATAAAGAATTAAAGCTTCTGTGCCAAAAGTATTGATTTCTGTATTATTTGCAGCATATAATTTATAGTCACTAATAAGTATGTGTTTAGAAGTACGAGGAATAAGCCTTACCTCTACTCCACTGTCAACTAGAAAATGTAAACCTGTTTTTTTTGTCCATGATAAATAAGCGGAATCTACAGCAATTTTCTTTATTAACAGCAACAGAGCCTGCCGCTAATTCTACTGCTGATTTTGGTTTCCCAGCGAGTTGTTTTTCCATGCACATGGCCCTTTGCATCTATCAGGGAAACACTTTTGCCGGAAACGAAAATGGAAATGACAGTACTTGTCATTAGGATTTTAACGGTTGCGAGACCTACTTCGATCATTAGAAGATTGGCCACTATTTAAGCGAGGACAAGAATTCCTTGTGACACTCAGTTTTTTGAGTTTATTAACCAAAGCTGCAATTGTTGTTGTAACTCAGCAATTACATCTGTTCCTGGAGAAACAGTACTGCTGGTACTGTAAAGTTCTTGTTTCGGTTGTATTTCTATGATACGATTGACTATTAGTGCCAGTTTTTCGATATCTTCATCACTAATGATTAAAATATTGTTTACAGAATCCGGCATTTTCTGCAAAATTCGTGTTTTAAGTATTTTATTCGAAAAGCCATCAGTCGCAAGATTTCGCATTTTTTGTAAAAGTTGACTAGGTTTAAATATCTCCCAAGTGCATGCATGTAAGCAGTCTCTGTAAACGTTTATTTTCACTTTCTTTAAAAGTGTTCAAGAGATGTTCTTTAGCAGGAGTATATTTGGTTTTGCTATTGTCATTTATAATATCCCACAAATTTTCAACAAATTTAACTTTCAATTGCAAAATTAAGTGGTTGAATTTAGTTTCCTCGGCAGTTATTCCAGAAATTAAAAACTGGGCTTCTACTTTATAAAACCATATTTCTGGCTTTGCGGTCGAAAAAGGACGTATTTTTAGAGTTACCCATTCTATTTCTTCTTTCGTTGCCAATTCTTCCATTTCTGACATCTTAAGTAATAATTCCGAGGTCACCAGTATGTAGTCGCTAGCAACGTTCTTTTAGTATGATAATTTAAACGGCAAAAACAAAACCAAGAATCAATTTTTTACATTGCAACATTTTATTACTCTTTCTAGCACTTGGGAATTCCCCTTTTTTAATCTCAGTCATAACAACACTTCCGCTGCGTGATGGGTGAAGTGACAGTAGAAATTATTAACTAAGAGAAGTAGTTGTATATTTATTATGATAAATAATAATTGTTGCCTACAGGAGTAACAATAGAAGTTTTTCAACTGATGTAAGATCTTTCTTGTTTTGAAAACCAATTTTTAGCCAAGTGCTTACCAAGGATGTTTCTTTGATGAAAATTTAAGACCACAGGTTTTTTAATATATGCATAAATCAAAAGTATTAAGTCATTCTTAATGACCAACAAACGAATGCTTTTAGATAAATGTGAGAACAGTTACATTGAGAACATTATTTCTGTACTCTGATAAATGTAAATTACAGTACAACAAGGATAGCTACATAAATCTAGGATTTCTTTGATTTAACACAATTGACTGATTACTAGAAGTTGTCACAATAGTGATAATGAGTGCAAACTGTTACTGTAGTAATGATGTGTGAAGTTCAAGTAACTTTTATAACTGGCCCTTTGTCCATAATATAGAAGATTATAGTTAAAAATTTTAGTATTTGTTTTGAAAAAATTTTAATATTTGTTTTGAAAATCAATTTTTAGTCAATTGCTTACCAAGGATGTTTTTTGATGAAAATTTAACACAGTTTTTAAATAAATACATAATGATTTTTACATGATTAAGGGTTATCAATATTGGTTTATAAAGAAAAGTTATTGCGAATTAAAAATTATTGATGATATTAAGAGTAAATAGAAGAATGATCGAAGTGTTCTTTTTTTTTTTATATAAATTATTTACCTTCAATTTTTTTTTTTTTTTTTTTTTAACACATAAACAGCACAATGCATTAGTTGGGTGTCTTAAAATGTTTTTTGAAATAATCACACTACAGTATGTAAATATTTATAATGCTTTATTTGTTAAAGAAAGCATCAAATGCAAAATTCTAAAAAATCTGATATGTGGACAAAATGACTTCCTTGTATGGAATATTAAATTATACATATTTTTTACTGCATTTCATTTAAACTTGTTGAATTGAATTAAATCTACATTGTCGATAGTGCATAAATCACAATAGAATAAATGCACTCTTTAAAATTCACTTGATTTATTTACCATAGTGACATTCTGACACCAGGTTCACTTAACAGCGTTACATCTCATTCATTATACAAATCAGAATGCCCGAAAATTATATCGTCTGAAGAATTATATAATTGTTGTTACCTGAATCAATTTTAAAGCAGTTTGTAAATGGTTTGGGGAAAAGAGTCCTTTATTCTGTCCTTACCGAAAGATGTTACGCAAAAACATCCTTAAATTGCATTCTATCAAAATGGATATTTTTGTTGAAATATGATAGCTGGAAATTTTCATGAAGTAAAATGCATAGTTACATTTTTCTATGAATCATGCTTGTATATAAACTGGATCATTAGTGGATCTATATTTATAATGGAAATCACCTTTTAATAAAATATTGTTTGTTGTGTTTTTGCTCAGTTTCATTATCTTTCATGAGTATTATTTTCCCTATTATTATTATTATTAGAAATTTCATTGTTTCCACTTATTTTCCTGTTCAGTGAGATAATACTTAAAATTTAATGTGGGGAAAAAAACTGCTTATACCTAAATTTAAGGAATTATGAATCGCACTGCAGTACAGTGCTTGTAAACTACACTTAGTCTCTACGGTATCTAGGAGTATGGAATGGAATATTCAATCAAAAGAAGTAAGTGTGCCATAAATGCAATTTTACTTCCTATTAACTGAGATTCCTATGCATGAGTTTCAATCACGTGATGGCTAAAGAGTTGCTCAATGGCTAATGACAGCAGATTGATTGATGTTGAGTGATTTAGGGGTTAGTATTTCCTTATCTGACCTAAGAATATGTGAAACCCTACATTATCGTGTCTACATATCATCTTACACGATTTTAATTTGATTATCTGACGTCTAGAAAATTTTCGAAAACCAGAATGAAAGAGGTTCTAAACCTACAGGGTCTCGGACTTTGTGCTGTATTGGTTTGTTTTTAAAGTGTGATTCAAATATGATTGAAATCCCAGTCATCTATTCAAACATGTTAAATGCTTAATTAAATTATACTATGAGTTGTAAAAGAACCAAAAGTTATAAGGTTTCTCCTTCAATCTCTTAATTTTCTTGCTAAGCATATGTTGTGAAACCCTATGTGGAGGACAGTGAGCAAATCTAGGCTATGTCCTTTAGTGTTGAAGAACTACAAAGTCAGAAGGAGGGTTTAAAGGGCTCTTTAATTCAAATAATTACAACTCTCCAACTTGAGAGTAAGCCACTACTTGGGCTGAACTAAAATAATATGAAATAAAGTGTGCTAACAATTCAAATACCTAACTTAACCTTAAGTAGGATGGCGAGGGAAGCCTAACTCTTAGTGAAATGCAATAATGCGAATTTCACTAGCAAGAACTAGTAATTGCAATTGCCTGTGAAGGTGAACTTTCAGTAGACAGAGGAAATCTTTGCGCGCACAGCCTTACGGCGATAAATCCAAGACTCTGTCTCTTCCCTCGTTAACTCCTGCCTTTTAAACTGCTATCAGATATATGCGATTTGCATAAATATCTCGCTCGCGCTAAATTCGGGCAGCAACTGAAACTTTGAGGTATCGATAGGAAAGTTCAAACTAAAAATAACTTGGTTAATTAAAATAATGAATGCTACAAAGTGAAGAATCAGAACTGATTTTTAAGAACTAGGATCATAAATATTATTGACTAACATTTATACAAGTTGTTTCTAAACTGTGTGCCTTAAAGTATGACTATTTCAGTAGCTGATAGTTCGGGAATATTTCTGTACAGAGCTGCTGTTGACATCTAACTCATGGCTGTTCATCATTTGATGGGTTTCGTTTGAAATGCCATTTTTTCCCTATGATGTCAAGTCAGTTTATGATTGAAAAACTAATGCTTTTTTCCTAAAAATAAATCTTTTTGCTTTGAAGGTATGAAATAATCTCCATACTGATGTGCATAGAAATCGATTTAATAAATATTCTGAATGCAAATGAGTTTATTTTCACAGACTTAAAAGATAAAAAAATTTTTACTTCCAGAAATACGAGTTGTGAAAGTTGACAAATAAAGTGATAACTTCAAGAATAATTCTCAAAACATATAATTTAATTATTTTGTATTTTCACTTGCACTGAATATTTTTACATTTATTTAGTCACTTATTCATTTTTAATCTTTAAAAATGCACTAAGCCTTTGAAGTACCTTTATTTTTCTTTTCAAAAATGCAATGAAATAATTGTGATAATTTTTATTATCTTAAATATGAATGTAAACTACTTAAAACATTTTAATTTAAGATTAAAATTAATTACCTGTTATTGAATAACATTCTTAAATTTATTTTTTATAACTGTATCATTTGGAATTTTGTTCATTCAGTTCTGATGTTTGTCCTTGCAGTGAAAGGAAATTGCTGACTTTAAAGACTATGCTGGAAGAAAAAATTGTATAGCTTTGAGACAAAGCAGCATAGGTCAGCTCTGAACAGCAAGAGGTTTTACAGGGTATGAAATCAAATTGATATCTTCGTAATATAGTATCTTTCCATCTTCATTTCCTTCTTGTAATGTATATGATGTAAATGAAAATTACTTTCTTTAATACCACCCTGATATTGAATTACACTGTAGTTGAAACTTTAGACGTCTTACTTCCAAATTTCCTAGTTTTTAATTTTTAAAATTTTATCAAGGAAAATATTTCCTACATTATCCCCACTGCAAGAAATTGTACCGTGAAAGCACACTAAATTGTGGCTAATTATTTATTTCTACACACCGAGTGATGCAATTTTTTTTGTGAACAAAAATGCCAATTGAGAAAATTTGACAATCATTGCGATAATGCAACAATAATTTCCAAACTATCAAATTTTATCGTCATTGGTTTTTATTAACTTTGAACATTTGTACATATATTTAGCTACTTATCCATTTTTAATCTTAAAAATGTATTCGTTCTTTTAGGTGCATTCTTATCTCAAATTTTATAAATAAATACCTGAGTGAACTGGTTTATAAAATGCATGAACAAAATAAAATAATGTGTAATTAAGCATGAACAAAAGTAAGAAATTATCACTTATGGCAATAAATTGGTGAAGCTCTGCTCAGTTTTACTGTTGTTACAGTAAGCACCAGAGATGTTAACAAGTGCTTTATATGGAAGTTTGGAATCCTTGGATGGAAAGGGGCCCGCAGAAGAAGTTTCTCCATTATCCAACACGAAAGGACTGGAATCTGGATCATTAGTATTTTTATTATTGAGAAAAAATTTGGAAGTTCTTCTGAAATCCAGACTGAGGAGAAAATTAATACAGACAATAATTCCACCCTCTAAAAATTGAGCTTTGCCATTTTTTCTTAATAAAGGCTGTGGTATTGAGGATCCCCCCCCCTTAATTCTATTCTAAATGCTGGTTACATTCACTGATTTATTCTGAATTTCAGAGATCTGTTTGTTTGTCCTGCATATGATTATGTGCTCAGGTTCAAAGATGTCTTTAAATAACTAGACCAGATAATTTTCGTTCACATGCAGGGGAAAAACATAAATCATGAAATTTATGGTATGTATTAATAAGAATAAAATGCCTTCTGATAAGAATATTGTATTTCATTATTCATGAAACTGCAGTCACAGTGAATTTATGCAGCGGCTTACATTTGTTCTTAAATATTTATATTTACAACTTGTTTTTCCCAAACAGAGTAACAAAATGTTAAATAAATAAATGATGCATTTTTTACACATATAGTATTGCTTATTTGTTTCACATTCTGCTTATTGTTATAAATCAGAAAAGATTTTTAAGGTTGTGTAATTTATTCAATATATAATGTAAATGAAGTCACTTAAACATCTGGGCACTGGAGGATGCCTTTTACATTTAGGAAAAATGTATAAATATAAGACTTAAGTAATTGCATATACATGTATTTTAGCTAAAACTGCATTATGCTCTGGCAGTAAGGTTAAAATTTTCTACCCATTAAAAGTTACTTTTTAAGAATTATATTGTTTCCTTATTCTGCTATTTGAAACTTTTATTGATATTACATCATCAGTTTAAACATGTTAAGATGACATGTAGGAATTATGAAACTAAAAATATGGAATAATTACAAGAATTTTCAAAAAAATTATTTGCTTTATTAAACATTTCTTTCAATGTAAGTTGTTTAAGTTGCTTCATTTTTAGTGCTAATATTTTCTTTTTAATTCTATAAATAGATGGAATTTGGTGTCCAGATACATTATTCAAGTCCTGTGATTGCTGTGACAAGAATTCCCACTAAGCTGTAGACTAAAATTTCTTTATTCCTATTTCCTAACAACCTCTCTGTCACATTTTTTATCATTGGCAGAGATATTTTTGGAATTTAATGCCATATGATCAATTTGGTCATGCATTAGTTGATTGATGATTGGGATATTGTCATCATAATGGAAAACTTTTGTTATATTATCTTCATTTATTATTCTTTCCATTTCTTCACAAGTTCCATTAAATTTCTTTTCCCCTGATATCTAAAAGCCTCATTTCTTCACAAGTTCCCCCCTTTTTTTTGGGGGGGTGGTAATCTGAAAGCCTTCAGATTTGCAACTATCATTATAAAGTTTATGTAGCTTACGCTATTGGCAATATATCATGAGTTTGGCTGCTAAAGACATATTGTTTTGAATTTTGCTTTACTTCAATCATATGCTGTTAAAGTTTAACCTGAATTAGTTTAGCTATTCATAGATTGTGACATGAATATTGCAGTGGAAAAGTTCTGTGATGTCATCATCAATTATTGCTTCTACTTCACAAATTTTTGTTTGCGATATCTGAAAACCGTCAAATTTGTGACATTTATCATGAAATACAAGTATCACGAATTGATGATTATGACGTGATACTTATATTATTATCATGAAGCTTAGTTATCATCTGCGATGCACTATTGGCAGTGTATCACGAGAATGATGATAAGAGATGCTCTTCTTCTAAATTTTGTTTTGCTTCTATCACACACTGACAAAGTTAAGCTTGAATTATGTTAGTTGAGGTACTTATTTACTTATGTCTATTTCCCATGCAACTTAGCCCCTATCAAATAAATTCTCTCATGTATTTTTCTAAGGCTTATGTAGGGTAAGCACTAGATATTGTTGCGTTATGCGGGTTCGTGGATTTGAGAGTATCCGATGAAAACACGATGCAGAACAATAAAAAGCACAATTGATTTACAAGAATCACTATTTACAGCACAGTTCCAAAATTACCTTTAAAAGCGTCGAAAATCTACAATAAATACGCTGAAACAATCAGCAACACAGCTTCAGGCTGTAACTGTAAAGGTAGCTTCACGGCAACACTAAACTTATAATAAACACCGTGGAACAGTCCCCAATACACTGTCAAGCTATACTGTAAAGGTAGCTTCGTGGCAAAGCACTATCTCGATCGCTTTCCGTTCACAAAACTCTCGTGTAGCTTAGCACTCACAGTAAGCAGCGATTCTCACAACAATCACAATTCTCACACTCTCACCCTAATCACACTCTCTCGGCTCTCAGAAACGCAAGGGTTTATATAGCGTTTCATTAGGTTCCACACGTTTCGAGAAATATCTCGACAGGAAATTATTCTAGAAGCTTCCCGATTAGACCATGGGATATCGCCAATCTGGTCGCCAAATGGGCGATAAAGTCGCCAATCTGGCAACCCCACCATACACTATTTTATGGCAACCCTAGTGCTATGCCAGAAAGCTTACATACAGGCGCAACCGCCGAATTTTTCGCAACAATATTTTGGTACTTGCGTATTAAGGCAACCACCTTGGTGCAGTCTGGTGATTTTTTATGCATAATATAGTAGAAGTTACTGATTTTAGGTTTTCATGCCTTTTTTTGGGAAGATTCCCACACTTTCAATATTTATACTAAGTTGAACATTAAATAATATTGGTTCAATTGATAGATAATGTCATTATCAGCATATGAAAAGAAAACATACTTTAGCAATTTAAAATAGAAATTTTAATTATTAAATAAGGATTACATGATACCTTTTAAAAAATAAAATATCTGCATTCTTATTCAAATCTTTCTGTAATTTTTTTTCAGTATTCTTTTCCCCAAGTACGCAGTGATCTGTTTTTGCTCAAAAACATCAGAGAATTGTGCAGTTGTTAGGAACAGCGATAAGTTTATGCGCCTTTTCTATCTCTCCTAGTTTCAGCTTACAATTGTGTTTTCAGAAGCGCGGTTAATGCAAATGGTAGAAGTATTTGGCTATGTCTCTCTCTAAGCTATTGCTATGCTTAACCTTACTTTAGGCCCTTGATTAACTTCACCGACTTAATTGACATTTAGAGGCCAACTACTAAAAATCTTGACAGCCTCGCCTGTGTCATTTAGTTAAGTCTTAGTTTAGTTTAAATTCTTATTAATTTAAGTTCAAGCCCAAGAGGCTTTGCTGTATGCTCCGAGGCTGGAGCTGACTCTGTTCATCATATTTTGAGAAATAAAGCCTTCTTGAGTCTGACATCTCTGTTCACACATTCAAGCGATTATTCACTTATCAGTGCGTAAAGGGTTTCTGATCTGAAAAATTAAAGAGTGAAACCTCACATCGTCATTGTTTCATTTATAACATTTTTAGCAAAATTCTGTATTCCTGCAGAAATTTTATTGCAGTTTCTTTTATTGCTGGCAAATTTCACATGCTGTCATTATCAAGTAAAGCAAAAATTATCATAATTTGTTTAAAAAACCATTGGAGGTTGAAATACAAGGAGAACGACTGCATGCAAAAATGCTGGCATCGCTTGACTGAAGGATTGTTATGAGCATAGTTGATGGAGGAATGTGCATGGTTGCCGGAGTTGGTACATTCTGAAAATTTGGTGACTTTTGGATAGATAGTTGAATGAATATGAAAGTACCGATATTTTGCGCAGTGTGTAGCAGTGTGTAGGGCTCCTATATTCTGCTGCCAAGTGCCTCCCTCCACCCTAAAAATTTTACTTCCTCTAATTTTTGTATTTCAGCATCTTTCCTATAATCTGTATATATAAGATTTTGCCGTTGCTTATTTATGTTAATCCAGATTGTAAAATTTTTGCCACCAGTTGTGGCGACTAACCTGGACTTATTTAAATAATAAATCACTTAATCTGAATTGAAACAGCATTAAATACAATCTTTTGGTTTATGTCTTTCATTTGTCCTTCCCCAACAATAAAGTCTATAATCGTATCAAGAATAACATCAACATAAAAGGAGGTTACCAGACTGGTCTATATTCTGTTGCTGATATTACTAAAAAAAGTGTTTAAATGTTGCTGATGCATAACCTGTCTTAATTTGGGGCAATTCTGTGTGTTGATAATTAGGCAAGGATGAGAGCAAATGGTGCTTTGAATTAGTGTTAGGGATGGAAATTATTTGGTAGGAGTAAAATAAAAGATGTTTGCTTATTGATTACTTTTTAGAAGTTAATTATTGAGTTAAAAAAGTTATACATTTTTTTGTGGGTTTGTTTTTATGTGTAATTTAGCTAATTTTTTTTCAGTTTATGAATAAATGATCCCGACCATCTTTCTTTCAGATTTGCTCTTTTTGCACATATAATTCCAACTGAAATTGTTCTTAGGGTAAGGAAAGTATTTATATAAAAATCTGTAATCTGCATAAAATTTCAATAAAAATTGATTCAAAAATCACTATGACAAAAATGTTCCATCTTTATCTGGAAATGGATGTAATTTTTGAGACGTTTGCTTTTGAGTGATGAATTGTTATGGAAGGAATATCGTAGTCATTCTGTTTTAAGAGTGTATTCTAAATTTAAAATGATCCAACAGTTTCATAAGCAGGATAAAGTTTACTATTGGGAAAATGAATCTGAAGTATAATTTTTAGAAAGTAATTCCATAAATTTCTTATTTCAGTAAACTCCTTGCTGCATTGACAGCATTGTCTAAATCTGAAATTGATATGTTTTTTCCTGATTAGTCTATGAAAATATAAAATTTATTTTGAAATTCAATTATTCCCTTCTTGGGCATATTAGTTATGAAATCTGATTACAAATTTCAGAATTTCTCTTCTAGTATATTTAAAACAAAAAATCGGAGTCTTATACAATTTTGCGTATTGCATAATGATACATTTATGCTGTGCCTTTTTCATTCTGGTGAAAGAGCTTTATATTCTGATAGATAATGTCATTTGTCATGGTATTCTTCTGTCATCATCAGTATTGTGTGTGAGGAACCTTTCATCTCTTCAAATATTCAAGCTAATGATATTTCAGTTTAGTTCTGTTTAAAAAATATCTTGCCCTCTCCCTCTTTTAACTTGTTCAGTTTGTAAATGTTGTACGAGATTTATTTATCATGGTGAACTTTTCTCCTGGCCTAGTTATTTTCTGGCTAGATGTGTACAAACAGTTTTGTGACGAAAGGGCACCACGATTATACACGAAATTTGGCAGTTTCATGTTTAATAACAAATATTTTTCTGGTGACCTTATATTTTGTTGACACAGATCAATGGGATTGTGAGACATTCTGTCTCTTGGTCATATGTCCATTATTTTTACTGCTATTTTTTTAAATGACAAATTATGAAAACAGAATCCTTAACCTTTCTCATTAAATTTAAAGTTTATTTTTGCAACTGTTCTTGGATGATCAGAATCATAGCTAAAAGGCATGAGTTAGGTTTTACTTCTTTATGATAAGGAAAATGTTTTTTTTTCAGTGGTATGTGACAATGGATTTCATTCCAAATAAAGTTGAATGTTGTGTATAGAAGAATGAGATGTGCTTAGGTAGGGGAAAGAATGAATAATGGTTATTCTGGGAAGTTTTGTAAGAGCAAAATGATTGGGCATCACATGAGAAGGTCCATGGTTAAATGTACCTGGTTTGCAGAGAGTAAGGCTGGTGTAATTCAGATCTTAATAATAACTAATGCATGGATACAAATGGCCTTCAAGGATTTTATTTCTTTTGGTGTCGATGTCTTCGAGAATTTAGGAGAGATTCAATGACGTTTTTCAAAGAGTTATGTGTAGGAATGTGTGTACAAAAACGGCATGATTGGAGGTTGTAGTGTGATTTGTAAGATTGATGAAAGCATGTTTGAAAAGCTGAAATTTAACCGTTACGAAAGAGTGTAAAGAATCTGGGTATTTGTTGGCATTTAAATGGACACTGACAATTTCTAAAAAAAATATTTTTTGAGGTTCTGCAAAGAATGAAGAAAACTCTTTTTGAAGTTATACAGAAAAATATAAGGCAAGGTCCTATAAATGTCTCAGATTCTTATAAGACATGCAATTGTCTTTCATTCAGGTGGAAGAGATTTAGAAGAGAAGTGGAAGTAGAAATGCATGTAAGTGAAAATAATGTGATTGGAGGTGCAGGTGTGATTGTTGAAATTCATAAAAGCAAGTTCGAGAAGTGGCGATTTCTTAGTGATAAAAGAGTGAATGGAGCCTGGGTGTTTGGAGGCACTAAAAGGAAGTGAAATTTTCCCCCCTTCTTGAACTTAGGAAGAGAAATGTAAAGCAGGTTCCTATAATTGTCTGGCATTGCTAGAAGGCATGTAATTTGTCTTTTAGTCAGTCATAGTGTGACATTTAGAGACTCTATTTCTAGGGCTCACATAAACTTAGTTGAGGATTTGTGGAGCTCCATTGCAAGATCTCTGCACAGACCTGACCATTTGTGATTTAATTTCTTTTGAGATAGAAGTCTCCCAGACATGTGCCATGGTTTGGAACAGTTTTTGCAAAGAAGTATGTGTATGAGAATAATATGATTGGAGCTTCTGGTGTGATGATTGCTGATATAATGAAAGCAAAATTGGAAAATGGGAATTTGGTCATGATAAAATAATGAATCAAATTTGTATGTTTGGAGGCATTGCAAGAAATTCTGGGAATGTTTTTCTCTTTTGAGTTTGTTTGGGAGAGTCAAGGGGTATGTTGAGCTAAACCACATTCGATCTTGTAGCCTGTTACTTGTACATTTTTCCTTAAATGTAAATGCCATCTTCCAGTGTCCAAAAACTGCAGTTGCTTCATTTCCATTGCACACTGGTTATCATAAATTATGGAAAAATCACAAAAATAGCGATAACACCCTCAAAAATAAGCCAAACTGTGTAAAATTTGAATATGTTGCCAAATAAGAGTAGCTGAGTAAAACTTCAATATCGAAGTTTGTGGTGCTGCACTCGGAATACGTTATGTGCGAGGAGTGTAAAGGTCCATGATTGATAGCAAACCCACGTATTTCACTGTGGTAATGACATCAGAAATCTGAGATAGCCAATTCGTAACAATTATCTCCAGGCATCATTTGCCTGTAGAACTAGGATGGAGAGCCATTGGGAGACTAGAGGCAGGACAAAGACAAACAGAAGTGGCCAGATGGCTAAATGTGAGTCTTTCTGTGGTTCATAGACTTTGGAGCACAGTTTGAGCATCTAGGAGGTTCAGCCAAGAATGGCCAACTGCTACGATGAGCGCCGATGATCGATATTTGACATTATGTGCATACAGGCATAAAACTGCTACTCCGACTCTTCTTAGATCCTCCCTTGCTGCAGAGCCCGAAAGGTTGGTGTAAATAACCACTGTTGTGCCAGCTGTGCATAGAAGGCTTCACGAAGGTGGTCTGTATGCAAGGCGAGCAACCATTTGCATGCTGCTCATGTCACGCCATAGGACGGACCGTTTACAGTGGGCACGACCACATGTCCACTGGATGCCTGGTCAATAGAGGGCTGTTTTCTTTACAGATGAATCCAGGTGTAGTCTAGAACATGATAGTAGACATTATTTGGTATGGAGAGAATCGGTCATCATCTGTGAAACATCCATGAAAGAGATGCATACGGAAGAGGCAGTGTTCGGGATGGCATCCCTTTGGGTGGATGCACGGACCTCCATGTCTTTTCAAGGGGAACCGTGAATGCTGAGGTTTATAGAGATGACAGCCTTGATGCTTATATTCACCCATATGGCGGGGGCAATAGGTGATGATTTCCTATTACAGGATGACAATGCAACACCACACAGGGCTTGCATCTTAGATGATTATCTTCAACAGGAAACAATTATGCTCATGGAGTGGCCATCTCGATCCCGAAACTTGAGTCCTATCGAGCACTTTTGGGGATGCTTTAGGGAGATGTTTAGCTGCTCTCAATCCACCCCTCAGACCCTTGACACACTTGCAACTGCTTTGCAAGAGCAATGGCTGTCACTTCCGAGGAAACTGATAGACCACATTATTGAAAGCATCACACATTGCTGTATGTGCTTTATTGCTTCTAGAGGCGATCATGTTGTATATTGAAGGCACTTTTCCTGTAGCAAACTGACACCTTCGATTTGTTCATTTTATACATGTGCTAATTTCTATGCTGCCATAATTGTCTGGTAATTTCTTTTTATGTTATTTGATACCTTACTATCTGTTATATATTGTGGTTAAGTTTAGTAAAATTCTACACGTAACGTTTTCAGTAATCGTGATTTTTGTCATTTTTCCATAATTTATTATAACCAGGGAATTTTGAATAAATTGTTTAATTTGAAAAGTTCTTTTCTTATTAATAAGTGGAATGGGAAAGAAATAAGCAATATTATATGTGTAACATTTTGTAGGGGTGTTTAGCACCCCCCAAAAAGCAATATTATATGTGTAAAAAATGAATCATTTATTTATCATTTTGTAGGGATGTTTAGCACTTCCCCTCAAAAAAAGTAAATATAAATATGCCACTGCATGAATTCACTGTGACTGCAGTTTAATGAATAATGAAATACAATATTCTTATCAGAGGATATTTTATTCTCATTAATACATACCATAAATGTCATGAATTGTGTTTTTTTCCCCTGCATGTGAACAAAAATTATCTGGTCTAGTTATTTAAAGACATCTTTGAACCTGAGCACATAATCGTATACAGGACAAACAAAGAGATCTCTTAAAATTCAGAATAAATCAGTGAATGTAACCAGCATTTGGAATAGAATTGGGAGGGGGAAATCCTCAATACTACAGCCTTTATTAGGTAAAATTGACAAAGCTCAATTTTTAGAGGGTGGAATTATTGTCTGTATTAATTTTCTCCTCAGTCTGGATTTCATTGAAACTTTCAAAATTTTTCTCAAAACTAATGATGCAGATGTTCTTTCCTGTTGGAAAGTGGAGAAACTTCTTGTGTGGGCCTCTTTCCATCCAAGGATTCTCAACTTCCGTGTAAAAGCACTTGTTAGCATCTGTGGTGCTTACTGTAACAACAGTAAAACTGAGCTGAGCTTCGTCAATATACTGCCATCAGTGATGATTTCTTACTTTTGTTCGTGCTTAATTAAGCATTATTTTTGTTCATGCATTTTATAAAGGAATTTACTAAGGTATTTATAATCTTTGATTTCTGCTGAAAAGCATTTTAAACATAATGTTCTCAACCCTCTTAAACATTATTTGGCCTTATATAATTTTTCGGATCGGGGATCTTTTGTCTAGGGGCGGCTATAGGTTATAGCCACTGCGCACATAAGACATTTAGCTTACCTCTTAGGATAAAATTAATTCACCTTATTATGATGCATTTTTATGAGAAATTAATACTTATGGAAATAACAATTTTAATGATAATTAAATACAAAATGTTTGAGGAATAAAGTAATAATAGCAAAGTATTAATTATAAAGTAATTTCACAATATTGTTGTTGTACTTATTGAAAGATTTTATGCATGTATCTATCTAGTATGAAATTTTTTGAAGCAAGTAGGACCACTTGATTGGAGACACAGTGGGACATTGCAGGACTTGCAGAATGATCGAGAACGATGAACTTCTTTTTTTGTACTACAAAAATCACATCTTCTGTATAAGCCACCTTCCGTTTTTACAGGAATATGTTGTGCTCTTCTGTGCACTCATCTGTTGGAACGTATGGCTTGTGCTTTTTTACGGGAACCGATTTTGAACATAGACTGTGTTTCTTAAGAGTTTTTTTTGCACCCATCAGTAGCAGTCCTCGGATCACTTCTCTTCGGAAATCTTTCATGGTTTTAAATTCACTGCATTTATCCAGATGCCTGTAGTAAATTATGAATGCATTTACAACTGAAACATCTATAAAGTGAAAAAATATTCTGTGCCACCATTTGTAGCTTTTCCTGCCAATTTCGTACAGGCATTTCAAGTGATCAAATTTGTCTACAAAGCCCATATTTTTGTTATAATCTATTATTGCTTGAGGGCATGCTAAGTTTATTATTTCACCATTCCTTTCTTTTCTCTCTACATTGATGACATTTCTTGCATTTTCTAAACATGACAATATGCACACACCCCGTTCATCCTTCCATCTCAGGCATATTATGTTATCTTCAATTGATGCCCGATCAAATTCTCTTCTTTTCATCAATTTCTCAGATTTTAAGTTTTTCGGCAAATTTATCCTATTCATGTTTACAGTTCCACATGTGAATATCTTTCGAGTCTCAAATATCTAAAAACTGTAAATCTGTAACTGGTAAAATAATTGTCCATAAACAACCTATGATTTTTACCAAAAATTGGTAGACTTAGAGTTCGAACAACTCTATCACTTAAGTTTTTTCGGTAGCATCAGCAGTTTTTTCAGTATAAATTTCAAACTGGCAAGCATGTGCACTCTCATCACATCGCATCCATATTTTATAACCTATTTTTATGGGCTTTTTTGGCATATATTGTTGGAAAGAAGAGCATCCTTTAAATTTCACCATTGATTCGTCAATAGTTTGATTTTGATTTGGATGAAATAAAGAAAGGAATTTTTCCAATAGATGGCTCAAAAATGATTATGATATGATTTTATATTCAAAAATGATTATTTAAATGATACAAATATTTTACATAATTTGTCATAATTGCTAATTCCGTTTTTAGGCTGTAAAGAATTATCATTCATATGCAAATGTGAGAGAATCCATGCAAAACGTTTTACAGACATCTGTTGTGCTATGTACTCATCATGCAAATCAGATCCATTGACCAGTAGTGTCTGTAGCTTGGCAAATGTTTGATTCCCACAAGTAGATTGATAGCCAAAAATCTCAGTAATTCATCAACCTCTAAAGGGCTGAATTTTTTCCCTCCTTGAGTTGCATACAGGTTACTTTGAAAAACAATATCTTCCAACAATTTTCCTGTAATAAACAGCAAAAATACTCCAAGAGGAGATGGATTTTGCATTTCTAAAACTTCAGAAGACGGACCACTGTCTTCCATGCATTTTGGCAACAAAATGTTTATTCCATTTCACTTGCGGCGTAGAAGTAGAAGGAAGCTGTAACTCATCGATTTCTTCATCATCAGAACTAGAAATAATATTTTCCTCTTGAGTGAAGTCCGCAACATAGTCTTCATCAGTATCGCTATCATTAGATACTGCTGAAACCATCATCTGATGGCAAATCTTCAAAAATAGCAAGAGCCTCTTGTACAGATAAGCCCTTTCTAGGCATTGTACTGAACTAAAAAATTATGTTGAGATCAAAACAATAAAAGAAATGTACTATAATCTTATATAAGCAGAAACTAATTAAAAACAGTAAAACAAAATTATCCACATACAGAAAGTATTCTAAATTTCGTCTCTCTAAAAAACTTTAACATCTGGCCAAACAGATAAACTATACTGAGAGTGAAATCAAGCCCGAAACCTCATCAGATGTTATATAGCAAAGTTTGTGTATATTTCTCCCTCCTACAGATACAGTGTTTTACTCAAACATACCCGTCTCTAGGTAAAGGAAGTTCTCTGTTTTCAAGGTCACTGTTACTGCTCTAAAAGAGCGGTGGACAGACCCTGTATCCACGTTCGAAAACTTTTCAAAAACCTAATAAAAATGAATTGTTTTTGCTTGTGAATTAGTTTTAATTTATTTAAATGATAGAAAAATATACGTTAAAACTGTCAAAATGTTCTTCATAAATTAGAAATAATTTTTAAAATAATAAAATTTTGATTTACAGTACTCTTGCACTGAATGTACAAGTTCAGCATTCCATCATAGACCATAATTCGATAAAAAATGTCTAGTGCTGCTATCTGTAATGATTTTTGTGCATTTCAGCTTCAATCAATGCAAGTGGCTAATGAAGCTAGACACTGCACACTTAGCGAAAAAATTATATTTAGGTGGCTTGACTTTGTAGCCATTGCCCGCAAAAGGGTTTTAAAAGGATTAAGGCATTTTTAAGATTAAAAATGGTTAAGTAGTTAAATATATGTACAAATGTTCAAAGTTGATAAAAAACCAGTAATAATTAACCCCTTCACACCGAGTAGCGCAAACGCGCATTTATCGCGGAGGCTGGCAGTGTCTTACGCGAGTGTCTGTGCAGGGCCGGGGGCCTTTTTGCTATTAAGCCTAAATCCATGAAATTTCCGAAGTATCAACG
Source organism: Stegodyphus mimosarum (assembly GCA_000611955.2). NCBI lineage: Eukaryota > Metazoa > Arthropoda > Arachnida > Araneae > Eresidae > Stegodyphus > Stegodyphus mimosarum. The sequence continues at coordinate 117,264 of KK119567.1, forward strand.
CATTGTTTAATAACACTCTATAGAGTATTTAAATGGCTTATGCTTTATAGATATTTTTATATATACTTTAATTACCTTATTTCTTGTTTAAATACATATTTTACACATTTTACTTTCATTACACACCATTTTATGACTTTTAACATTATACATCTGAAAACTAAATATATTACTTAAAATTGTCTTTTCGTATGAAAAATTTGAAAACAGGGATCTACACACAGTCTTACGTTACATTCCTTGCGCTTGTAATAACTCATTTGCCGTTTTGGAGGATTTTTCCAGGAATGTGAACAAACGAAGCATCGTCGTCTCATTTTCTTATCAGTCTCTTCTGAACAAAGACGAACTTTTGTCTTCATCATCATTAGATTCACTAAATTATTTATGATCAGAATATGTCATAGTATCACTATCACTACTATCAGAATCAATATCTGAAATATTTTGCATCATTTGTGCTATTTCATGCTCTGTTAAACATTTTCGACGCTTCGAAATTGCAACGGTAAAAACAGAAAGAATTCACGTCTAACAAGATCTAATTATTTTCTAAAAACTGAACTGCAAACCGAAATACCCAATGCTTTAGTGAAAATAAAACTTCTCTACTTAGAATAAACAACTATCACATGCAAATTTAAAGAGACGTCATAAAACACGCTATTCGGAAACATTTATTTCCCCTTTTGTTTATATAATCAAAAACACGTGTATGTGAGTCATGCTTCTCTCATTTCGAGTAGAAGGTCTAATGTACATGTATCTGAAACCATATGGACATACAGTGCCATCTTGTGGCAGAAATTATAGTTTTTAAAATGTTCCAGGACACTGGCACAAGTACGTGACAGTCGGGGCTGAACGGGAAATTGCTCTGGCACGCCTGCGTGTCGGCCGGGAAGTGAGTGTGTTTGTTGCTGGCATGTAGACGTGACAGTCGGCACGAAGGGGTTAAATTCTATATTTCAAAAAACATTATGATCACTGTGGTTGTAAAATTTTCACAATTGGCATTATTGTTAACAGGGCTTTGAATCGTTACTTTTTTTTGTTCTGGTTTTTGGTTTTGGTTCAAGTAAAAAAACGTATCAGTTCAGTTCCGGTTTTCATTCCGACCAAAATAACGGTTTTGGTTCAGATTTAAATAAATAATTGTGTGCATGTATATTTTTATATGTAAAGAAAGGAATAATTTTATATAAAGAAAAAATGCAATTCTATCACAATTAAAATTTTTTTTAATTGTGCACAATGTAAATTGATACACTTGAATAAATTGTACAATACAAGCAGCAATCAGAAATTGTAGAGCATTGGCATTATTTTCGTTGCTTGAATTGCATATGACAGCTTTGTTCATGATTGTAATGGTTTCCTTTAGCCTCGGCGCTTAGTGCTTCCTGATCACAATATGCACTAGGCCTTGCAAGAATTATATAAAATATGTTTATTTAGCAAGTATGTTTATTTTTATTAATATGAAGATTGCGTCTAATTATTAATATATATTCCAGTGTGATTTCACGGAGATTACTTCTGTTGTCTCGGAGAATAAATTTAAAACTTGGAAAAGGCCCTTTCAATGCTAACTCGTGTAGGCGGAGCTGCCAAACTAGCATTGCAACCTTATACAAGTGCGGACAGATAGTTATATTCTCTTCCCAAAAGTGTGAAACATCATATTTTGTATCGAGTCTTCACAATTATTTTAAATGAGTTTAATCTGAATCTCAGTAGACATAAGGAGATCTATGTGATTTTATAGCCAATTCTTTACTTTTCAAAAAAACATTCCAAATCATCTACATATTCAACATTTTCAGTAGAAGATTTTTTTCCCTCATTTATGACTGACTGTTCCAAATATTTTATCAAAATATTCTTTAAATGTTGCCCAGACCTTGCTTTTCACCATTTTCTAAGGTGAAAAACAAAATTTGATAATGTGGATCCAAGTAAACTGCTCCAACTAAACTATCAGATTCTATAAACGATGGTTCCCTGTTAGATAATTGATGGAATAAAATATCTACTTACAAATTTTAATAATTTAAGTTTGCAACATGTCGAAATGCCATAAAAATCGCTAGTTAATTGTTCACATGAGTTAACATTGGAGTTTCATAATTAACATTGGAGTTCAGTTCCTGGTTTCGTTCCGACCAAAATAATGGGTTTTTTTTTTTCCGGTTTTCGTTTCAGTTCGAAGCTCTGATTGTTAGCAAAAAATTTTGCATCATTCAGTATGTGGAAATAAATGTTTGAAAATGATGAAAATTAATAATTAATGTGCACATTACTAATGTGGCTAAACTTTAGAATGTATGTTATTTTTAAGTAAAACAAAATAAAAATGCAGATATTGACTCATTAAACAATGTTTGAATCTTCGTGTAAAACTCTGTAAATGTCTGCAGTAGACTGAGTTTGTTAAGGTCGAATGAAATTTAAATGCAAAAATTATATATGATTTAATAAGAAAAAAGTCATAAACTCTGACAACAAAAGTAATCAGTTAAGATGAAATTAAAGGAAAAATTTCTCTGAAATCCACTAAAAGTGGGGGAATGAAATTTGTGCAAATTGAAATGGAATTCAAATGCAAAGTAATTTTCATTTACATCAGCCATAAAACTGGAAATTGTCACTAGTTGTTATGCTGGCATGCAGCTATTATATAAAATAGCTGTTGCCAGCTCCTCTGAGAGTTGCCGAAGGTCACGACGAAAGTGAGAATTCCTTAACTGAATTTCCCCGGGTAAGATCACAGAAATAAGGTAGGAAGCGAGGAGACTTTATCCTCCATAAAACAGAAAACATCGGCGAGAACTGGAAATGGGTGGCACATGCGGCTCCATCTGCTGATCGGAAAGGAGAATATAATCATTAGGCAGGAGGAGCCAGAAAAATGCTGGGATCATCGACTGGCAAAACAGGAAGGAGGAAGGCACGTGAGTTGTGTCAGCGAGTCCATGGTATAAGAAAATGAATTTCTCCCCTAAGTTCATCAGAAGATGTGGGAATTAAAGCGAAGATGTGGAAATATATTAGTAATTAATTTGTCTAGGCAGAGAGGTAAACTGTATGATATTGTTTGGAGAGAGAGAGGAAATACAATCAGACACGAATTTTGTCATTTCATGATCCGATGTGTTGTTAGCTGGAAAAAACTTTCGGCCTGAACTGATTTTCAAGGAAGTTTTCAAAAAGCTTTGCTTTTTTCTTAATCAGTGCAAGCAGTAGTATTCGCATGTCTGATTGGCCCAGAGTAATGTTTAGTCAACTTCAGTCTTCCGACGTAGTTCCAAAAGGAATTGTCACTTAAATTAAGCTGATTGACTTAGCATTTGCAGAGCTGGAATCTGTACTTGCCGGTAAGAGATTTAATTTTTCGATTTAACTAATTTTGGTGCAGCTGAAGTTTTTGTGAAGGCAATTACATTCTTCAATAACAATTCTAATTTAGTGGGGAACCTGGCTGTAATATTGATCAGATTTTATGGTGAGGAAAGAGTTATCCAGAAAATTACAGAGATTTTTGGTGAGGCGATGAATTTCAAAGTCAGTATCATCCTTTGTACTGAGTTTAGTGATATTAGGAGGTGATGTGTGGAGAAGGGGGCTTAAAACAGTCTCTGGATTCATGGTTGATCCTGCATTTGACACAGCGTGAGGGGTGCTGGCAAGTAGCTTGTGCATGACAAAAGGGCTGGCAACGAAAGCGATGGGTGGGTTTGTGCCGTCGTCTGTATGTTTCCACAGTAATTTTCATGCACATTATGTATTTCATTATGTATGCAACGGGTCTGGTGTATTTTCCGTAGCATGATGAGAAAGAGGGGCATTTTAATAATTGCAGTAAAACTGGGCTTATCATGCATATTCCTCACTTGTATTATATTTAAAAATGTTTTCTACAATTATAGGCTTTGTTTTTATATTTTATTTATTTCCTATAGTCTTTGTATTAAATTTTTGTGATACAAGAATTCCCAGATTTCATATTATGAAATTAGGACCTAATATAAGTAACTCTAATGTTCTTTAAACTCTTTAAATGTCCTTTAAATAAATTTAATGTCCTTTAAATAAAGGCTGCTCATTTTTTAGTTATGTGAGATATATGTACGTACGTGCATACGCCATGAAAAAATCTCTTCAGAATCCATTTTAAATCAGTTTTATAGTTTATTGGATGGAAAAGAGTCCTTTTTTCTGTCCTTATGTTCAGATATCATGCAAAAAGATCATTTAATTGCATTGAATAGTGGTCAGAATACATATTTTAATTGAAATATGATACCCAAAATTTTTTGCGATTACAATACTTTCTTTTTACTTTGTACAAAGAAGTAAAAAGCAACCATAAAAAAGTTCAGCACCACATTTAATTTTATTTCTTTTTTCGTTCAAAAGCAAATGGGATACTTAGAAGGTCAACTGTTGATTTAATGAAGTTAATTATGATTTTCCCTTAAATGAAATTTGACTGCTGAAAATGAATTATTAAATTTGTAATTTAATCTGAACCTCGCCATTGTTACTGAGATTTTCCAGGTAACATTTTTTCCCCTCAATTTTGATTTAATATTGGAAAAGATTATGTGTCTCTCAAATTAACGTGTAGGCAAGCATATAATGAAACGACATACAAATTTTGATTATTACCCTTAGTATTGTAACATGAACAGCATTTTATATCAAGAACAAAAAATTTTAACACCAGTATATGGGTCTATCACAGCTTTGGTATTATATAGTACATACATACAGTCAAAAATGGATTAACCTATAAGCAAAATAAGCATGTGTTTAGGGCATCAAGGAAGAGGTCATTAGGAACAAAAGATCATCAGAAACTCAAGGAAATGAGGCCCCAGAAAAAAAATTCCTGTTGCCAGTTTTACTCTGGAATGGTGTAGCTAAACACGAAGACTAAGAAAGAAGGAATGGGGGAGGAACAGAAGTAAATGTATATGAGGCTTAGCCAGTTTGGCTCTGCATACTGTACAAATATATCTAAATAATAATAATCTTCGTTATATGCACATGGAAATGTAAATTTTAGAAATGAGGTTTAATTAATATTTTTATTTTATAAGGTAAACGGATAAATTTGTAAAAAGGAAATTTTGAAAATTGTTTTGAGTTTTCTTTCTCTGTGTGAGAAATGAAACTAAAGTGAAATATCTAAAAAATATTACTTCATCCCCACACTGTGAGTAACCAAGCATTTTAGGTCAGTTTGTGCAACACATGTGTGCATGATTTCTGAAAGTTTCACAATTGCATAGTTATTTGTTGTAAAGAAAACAAACAGATCATTAAAAAAACAGTATAATGAATGCAGTTATGTATGTGGAATGACAACAGGTCTTACGACCAGGGCCGGCATTACACTTTTTGACACCTAGTATGCTGCTTTCAACTCCATTGCCCGCATAATTTTGCGATTCTTAAATTCTGCTACCTAGTGTAATTGCATCTGTTCCATTGGCTCCGATGTTGATCTTGGCTGGTGAGTAAATAAAAGCCACTGTGCTCCAAAGATAAAATGCAATATGATTTTCCTTAAAACATCAATTCTGGTTCTATATGTACTATTTCAGAATTTTGTACTTATAAAAAAATGTAATTTGAGTTTATTCACTCCTTTTGTTTTTCTCTTTAGGATTTTAGGTTATGTATAGTCAGTCATAATATTTTTATGTATATACAAACATGTTTCATCCATCTTGATGATTTACAATTAAATGCTAAAAAAAATAACACAATGGTCTTGGTTATTAGCCAGGTTGCATCAGAACTTGGGTAGTAGGAATTTATTCATTCACTCCTTAAATATATTAAAAACGGAAGCTTATTTGAATATGGCAAATCATATAATAGCTATCTGCCTAAGGGAAGGGATGCCTATGTGGAGTAATTTCTAATGCAAAACAGATCATATTCACATTACATATCTATGAAGGGAAAAAAGGAGATTCCCTTCCTCTCCTAAGATTAATTTTTGTAATCAGTTATAATTTTATTACAATTAATTATTATAATTTTATAACCAGTGTTTCATAAAAATTTATTTTATATCAGATTCACATATGGTAGACTATTTAAAAAACCGAGACAAAATTATTGTTATTTAAAAACAGACAAAGTTACTTTTAAGCCTTTTTCCCGCCCTGGTGCTTTGTACCAGAATATTTTTTTAAATTCAGTGTTTAAATATGGCAACAAAATTACATTTTGTATAATGCAAAAGGGATAATGTCTATGAATCTTTGCCTCCTTGTAAAACCTTTCTTTTTAATACACTGAAAATATTTATAAAAGAAACTCTCTGAAACTTGATAGGTAGGTGTTAAATAATATATTATGTATGTAAAATTGCATTCTTTTATTATTTATTACATATATCATAAAAGTTAATATGGTTAATGCAAGACTGTCTGAGTCAGCCTGATATATTTTTATTTCAAACTCATCATTTTGCTTTTTTTAAGCATGAAGTGGAACCGAAATTTCTATGATTCCTGAGGTAGGAATCATATGAAATTACCTTCTCTGTAGTCTTGCTGACTTCAGAGTATTGAACTAATATTATTGTGTGAAAGCATCATATAAAATTTAATTAAGTTGACTTTAAGGCAATCTTTATATATATTGATAAAAGTAATGTTTTTTTATCCTTAATTAATATAAACTTTTAATATTAGTATGTCTGCTATGTGAATCGTAATCTGTAATTTATATAATAAGGCATTTCACATGTCTGTGTGCATTCGAACAGTTATAAAAGCACACTCTTTTAAATTTGACACTATGTTTTGAATAACATAGTGTCAGATTTAATCAAATTGTGTTTAAATACCATAGTGCTAATTTAAATAATCTTATGCAACTGAATTCGTCATAGAAAATTTTTTTAAAGAAAAGTTGTTTGTCGGAAGGTTATTGAAAATTTGCAGAATGATTTTTAGAGCTGATTGTTAAAAATATTTTCCTTTGTGCATGTAATTGCTAAATAGATATTTTTGTTTAAAAAAGAAACTTCATGTTTAAAAAAATTATTTGGTAGATACAAAATAGTTCATGAAAAGAAAATTATTAGGTTACTAAATATTGTTACATAACTGGGTTTAAATTTGACTGTAGAGAAAGCAAGTTTTGTAGAGAATGTTTGTCCTGATTACTGAAAATTTGCATTAGAAGATTTTGTAGAGCAGTAATTGCTTAAAATGCTTAAATCTTTTCTCAGAAAATTTTAATGTAATAATTTCAAAGTTTTAAAAAAACTATATGCTTTAATTTATGCATTTTATTATTTTTATGTGCCACATTTACTAATTCTGTAAAATATATAAATGTAACGGCACTTAGTTGAAGTATGTGACTGTTTTTTAAAGAAATCTGTTGTTTTATAAGGACTTTATGAATGTCACAGATTTTATTGTTTAAAATAATCAGCAAAATTATTGTATTATGAAGATGTATAATTTTTTAATTAAATTTTAATATGCATTTATATTATATTTATATAAAGAACGAATAATATAAATAGATAATTATGTCCATCTTCGTTTTTTGTTTCTATGTATTTCTTTGACATGTTTACTCTGTATATTCTGCTTAATACTGTATTTTCATCTTCTGTTATATTTGATGATGAACTCTAAGCATTGTGCATTTGAATGATCCTCCATGCACTTGAACTATTATTCATAATTTCACAATAAAGAACTTTCCTTATAATGAATATACTTGCTACAATTCATGATATGTATTCCCTTGACTGTTTGCCATCTGGTGGATACTGCAAAACTGTTACCACATTTTATGAAACTGTGTGTATTCTTCATTACTGTTTGTGGATTCACCTGTAGGGTGCGTGTGGGCGGGCACTGAATGTATACACCTTAATGCCCTCACTGATAGAAGTCTCTACACGATGCATTCTCTGAAGAATATTCGATGCTTTCTGTGAAGAATGTTCGTGAGTTACCTGATCAGCTTACAGCGAAGACTGGCATCATAAACGATGATGATTCTGACTCCTCTCCAGATGAAGATTCTTTCTGACAGGAGAGTATTCCTATGAAGAACTTCAATTGCTTGGAGGAGAGGGAGTTATTTCGTACAGTGACAGAATCAACTGTCACCTCAACTCCTGTCGAAAAGAAATGGTGACTGCCTCCCATAATGTGCCTGCGAACTCAAGTCATGTAGGAAGAAACCTGTTTTCGACATGGGAAGCCTTATTCCTCTGCAGTCTTTTTAGAGTTCACGTTCCATGACTGGCACACAAGAGAAAGGGTGGTTGGTGCCTTAAAACTGAGACTCAATTTTATGCTTTCCATACAAAAGAACAGCTTCCACTTAAGGTTACCATCTGTAGCTAATCAGTGAATGAAAATGCTGACTCCATCAAAAGAAAAGAATAGAAAGAAGTACAGATCAGGAAAGCAAAGAAATGCTGTTTCAGATGTCAGTGCTTCAGACTTTGCAAGAGATGCTAAACCTGCCTGCGTAAGATGTAATTCCGACCATTTGGCCACAGCTATGAAATGTGCTTTCCATTGGAGCAGTAGACATGAAAATTCTGACTTCACTGGGAAGTTTAGTGAACTTATTATTGCCATAATGACACTTATTTCTAATTTAATTCAGGACTTCTGCTATTTATAAGTTGATATTTTAGTGCAGCCTGCATTTTTTAAATGTTAGTTGGAAACTTCCTGTGAAAAATTTAAAAAGAAAAGCATTATTAAAGGCAAGAAGTGCCCATCTATATTAAATCTTCATAATCTCCCCACCACCACCACAGAGGAAGCAAATGAGGTACTTTACTCTCAGGCTAAGGAATACTCTGGATATCTGGGAAGTATCCTTGTGTGATAATTCCAAGCAGTGATGAAATTTAATTTATGCCATTTCTTATGAACTGATGATGACTTTGTGTTTTTGTAGCAGTTACTTTCCAGATTACTACTTGAGGGGCAAAGATACTTATTATTACCAAGGACACTTATTATTGCCACAAGGACACTTATTTCTCATTTAATTC
>KK119568.1:0-19340 GCA_000611955.2 Stegodyphus mimosarum
TTATTCTCAATCCTCAGTGAAGAAAACAACTCCTATTATAGTTATAAAAGTAATGCTTTGGGGACATATATATATATATATATATATAATTAAATAAAGTCGTATGTGATTGGAAAATTTTTGTGTTTACAAATGGTAGCATAATTAATTTACCCTCAGCACAGCCAACGTGCACTATGCAGAGAGGCTGGAATTTTCTTGAAACACACCTGGAAAAGTCAGGGAATTCCAATCTCCTATTTGAGTGGCAACCCTGTTATACGCACGTTATATCATCTTAAAATAAGAACAAAGGGGGGCATAGCAAAAGAGAAATGTCGGCAAGGCAGAAGCTAGGAAAAGGAATGCAGCAGAATAAGAATGACGTAAGTAATCGCTAGCGGTATTTATACCAAGTTTGAATCACAAGTACAGCTAATCTATGATTGGTTAACTTTAGCTTTAGTTGCCCTTTTCAAGTAGCTTTACATAACGATAGAAAGATGTCGAATTTGGGAGAACAGATGAATTTAGGGAGAGAGTACCAAATTTAGAATGTTAATTTTGAGAACCTTAATTATTCTTTAAAGCAGCTATCGTATTTTGCTATACCTTACATATATATATATATACTCACAGTGTTACTTGGCTCCGTGAGCTCAATTTTTTTATTCTTATATGTTGGTAAATTGCGCACTTTTTTTGCTTTGAACGCAAAAACTTTTTTTTATTTTGCAAAAACGTTTGAATTATGTGGTTCTCATCTTCCGGGTAAGGTTATGCCTTTAGTTTATCTGCATGCAATAGTTGTAGAACCAACAATTTAAAAGTTGTTTGAATTCGGCTAAGCCTAATTTTTCTTACCATAGCAGCCATATTTGTTTACATTTGAAACTTAACAGAATAGTGAATTAAGTCTTTCTGTACCTTCAGTGTCTTTTTGCCGAGTGAGATCGAAAGGAAACTTTTAGTTTTGTGCTCCGAAAAATCTGTCTTTTTGCCTGCTGGCCGGATTCCTTGTTTTTTTCGCAGAACTCTAATTTCTATTGTAATTTTTTTTCACTTGTTTTAATTATATTTCGTGTTTTATGTTTTTCTATATCTTTTATTTTTTAATGAAGATATTTTGAGTTTTTATGTATTTTTGCCTTGTCGCTAAGTGAGAACTGAATTAACTGAATGAGAAATGTACCTCTAATGAAATTCGAGGAAATAAGTGTTTCGTATTAGCAGCAAATATTGTTGCCAGTCTGTCTCGGACAGTGGAGAATATTTACGAGTAGCATATACGCATTAGGTAAGCGGCGCTGAATCATCTGTGAAAAACTGTTTCTTTTTTATTTGTTTAATTTCTTTTATACATCATTTTAGATTTATTATAGTATTTGAATAAAACATGTGGCAACGATTAGATAATTCTTCAAATGATATAATTTTTGTACATTCTGAGTTATAAAATGAATGAAATGTAATGCTGTTAAGTGAACCTAGCACGAGAGTGTCGCCATGGTAAACAAATATAGTGAATTTTATAGAATGCATTTATTCTATTGTGGTTTATGCACTATCGACGAAGTAGATTTAATTCAATTCAGTAAGTTTAGATGAAATGCAGGAAAAAATGCGTATATTTAATATTCCGTGCAAGGAAGTCATGTTTAAATTTCTAAAGCTGAAATCATACTTAAAATGCTTTTTTATCCATTTGCGTAGGTGATATTAATCAATAATTAAAATTCTGAAGCCAGTATTTAATTAAAATTCTGAAGCCAGTCTTCTGCACATATAGTGTATTAAAAGTAAATGATTTAATAAAAACACTTTTTTTTTCAGTGCTAATTCATAGTTTCATTCAATAAGCTTTATATATAGTATACTATACGTCATTAACACATTGTACTATCAATGCTTTTTTTTGCTGTACCATCACGTCATTACCACTTCTGAAAACACCACTGCCGTAGCATTGAGCTACAGAAACGTTTAAATTTATTTTTGCTTTTTACTTTGACAGTGGTATACTTTTGGATCTCTGGATGGTATACATTTTAGAACTAATTTGAAATTATGCATACATTTGTAATTGTTAAAAAATAATTGTTATTTGCTAATATTGCACAATGTAGTATGTTAGTTCAAATTTTAATTGTATTTCATAAACAAAACTATTGCAGATTACAATGTAAACCACTTTTTAATGGGGGAAAGTGTAACAGTTTTACCACGCCTTCTGGAAATGAAAAAAGAACATGCAAATTTAAACAGTAATATCTGTCAAAATTCCATTCTAAATTGTTAGATGAAAGAGCTGAAGCACATCGAGAATTCTAGGAAAAAATGTTAACTAAGACTGAATTTTTATAATACATTTTGATATTAATGAAATGAAATAGCTTTGTATCAATTTCAGTACCAACTTTCTGAATTTTCAATGTGATTTTTCGTGTGAATTAAAATATTGAAACAATCTTGAAGAAAAGAACCTGAAATTTCCTTTCTAGAACCTAATAAATTTATTAAGCCTTTATTATGTTTTAAATATTATTATCATTATGCTAAAGCACATTTGTAGTTAGTTATATATTGTATGAGTTGCTAGACAAATGAAACTATTGAAATGAAATGATATTACTATGTAAATGAAAATTACATATGGTATAAATAAACCAAAATATCCTATCTAGTTATTTTATATTATAGGTTAGTGTTCTTTCTTTATTGAATCATGAAAATATTGTGAGCTATTATGATAGTTTTGAAGAAGACGGAATTCTGATGATTGAAATGGAATATGGAGATAGAGGGTACATTTTGCTGCTTTAATTTAAATTTACATAATATTGTGCTATATAATTTTTTATTTTCATGGTTTTTAAAAATACCTGAATTCTTTAGAAACTATTCATACATTTAGTTTGTTTTTGCATGAGTAAATTTTTAGAAACAACTTTTTTTCTTCCTAGAAATTTAGCGCAGTATCTGTCACAAATGAAAACCCCTCTTGATGAGAAAGAAATTTTGTTATTGTTCAAACAGATTGTATCTGCTATTAAACATATGCATGATCATAATATTCTTCACAGGTATGATAACATTATTTTTCAAGTGAAGAATATTTTGTACTGTTTTTTAAATTAATACGGATTTTTTTAAAAATTCTTTTCAAATGTATATTACACAGCAAATTTAAAAGTCTAATGTTATATAATAAAAAAATGTGCTGTTAATCAAACTGTAGTTTTTTTTTTCTAATATTTTAGTTTTAATCCATACATATTTCAGGGATCTGAAAACAGCTAATATTTTCTTGACTAAGGATGGCACTGTGAAAGTTGGGGATTTTGGAATATCTAAAATGCTGACAACTAAACAAGGTGGAGCTATGACTGTTGTGGGAACACCATATTATATTAGTCCAGAAATGGTATGCATTTAATAATTAAAATAAATATGTTTTTAAGTGTTTCTCATTGAATAACTGTTCATTAAATTTTTCTTGTAGTGTGAAGGCAAATTCTATAATCAAAAATCTGATATATGGGCTCTAGGATGCATCTTATATGAAATGGCTTGTCAGCAGAAAACTTTTGAAGGTTCTAATCTTCCTGCCCTCGTAAATAAAATAGTAAAGGTAAGATTTTTTATGTTTTTATTGTCATACATTTATATTTTTAATAATTAAAATCCATAGATTGACTAATTATATTCCATGCACCAGGATATGTACACAGCCGGAGGGGGGGATGGAACAGTTCTATATCTCCCGTTCTACCGGCCTGATTGCCGAAATTCAACTTGCGTTTTTCATGTCTCGAAAGCGTGACATAGGATATGTATGAGATTTATATATAGCATTGTTCTAATATAGGTATTTTGACACAAAATCGGACTTTTTTCTGAAATGACATGCCAATTTTTTTCCAAATTTCGATTCTACGAGTCAAATTATGCCAAACTGCCAAGTTTTGTAGAAATCGCACGGGTCGTTTCTAAAAAATTAGCTCTCAAAAGTTTAGCTCCTGAGCGTTAATTGAATTTGATGTATATTTATCAATATATCTTTTTTTTATTAGATTTACTTGATTCTTCCTATCATATTTCGAAATTTAGGTTCATTCCAAATAAAATTTGCCAATTTTTTATGATTTATTTTTAAGATCTGTATTTTAAAATAATTTTTATAAATTTTCGAAAAACATTTTGAATTACAACGCATAGAAGTTTAGCCATCATCTTAAAGTGGGTGTATTTCTAAGCAAACCTGCAAAAAATTAGTGTTTTTTATTAAAATTTCCTGAGATATAGGTGAATTTACATTTTTGCGCGTTTATAAATTTTGCGTATTTATTACAAGCGATAATAACGAAAATGTGGTTTACGCACTCTGTTAAAATTATTTGAAAGTATGAAGGTGACTTTTTCCACTAGTGGACAATGAAAACAAGGAAGGGAAAATAGGTTGCTATAAATTAAGAAGTTCTCCAAATGAATTTTTCATGACACAAAATGAAAGAAATTTGCTGAGATAAATTTTTTAATTTTGCACAAAAAATTACAAAATTTAATATCTAGGCGTAATTTGAGTGGTAGAATCGAAATATGGCAATATATATTGGTATGTTATTTCAAAAAAGTCCGATTTTGTGTCAATATATCTATGTAAGAATAAGATTATATAAAATTCTAATATATATCCTAAGTCGCACTTTCGCGACATGGTAAACGGAATCTGAATTTCGTTAATCGACCCAGTAGAACGGGAGATAGAACTGTCCCACTTCTTTTTTTCTCAGTGCGCATTAAAATATTGCCCAGTGAGTCAAAATTGGAAATGAAAAGCAAGAACTGTTAACATTGGCTTTACTAGAGTTTACCTTTAACACTAACAAGGAAAATCTTCCAATCTTTAACTATCAGTTTTTATAATAATAAATAAAAAGTGGATCTACTCATCTATAGAGGGTGTTTACACATTTTTAGATGATTTTGGAGCTGTTTAATTTGAGTTTAAAATGTAAAGAGTATTGTTTTTAATGCTTGTTCTGATAGCCTTTTTTCTAGATCTGCGTCGTGAATTTCGTAATAGAAGGCCTTTGGGTAAAATTTCCAGGGGTGTTGATTTCCATTCCTCTTCCACTAGTTTCCAGAGTATTTCAAATATGGTGGGTTTGCGTTTAGAGAAATCTTTTCAAGAGACCAGAGTCGCAATAGTCCATACGTGAAACGTCAGGGGATTTCGCAGGAATACGTTGAAAAGATATACATGCAGTATGTATATCACTTCAATTTTTCAACGAATGCAGTGATATACTTCAAAATATGAATTGTTCCTTTGATGAAGTTTTACTCTTTGAAAGTCGTTGGGATAAAGAAATGAAATTTGTTTTGTAAATATCGGACGCAAAACTTTCTGTTAATAGTTGGTTGAGTTTATTTTAACATTTTTTCCCACTATTCTTGTTTTCAGTTTCCCATTGTAAGAAAATCCTGCAACAATCACATACCCCTTATTGACAGTTTCTTTGCATTGATCTGTACTTCTTAGTACGAAGTAATCTCTTGAATCCATTTGAATAATTTTTGATTGCTCTGGAATCTATTTGAATGATTTTTTTGCGTTGTATCTGTAGTACGGACAGAATAAAGGACTTCATTTTCCAAAACGGATTGTAAAATGGATTCAGAAGAATTTTTTCGTGACGTCTTTACGTACGTAGATATCTATGCATCTCGCATGATTACAAAAAGAGTAGCTGCAGAACGTTGAAATTTTGTATATGGGACTGTTTTAACATGTAGTTGTATACATCACTTTTTTGCTGTAACTGAGTGCACCAAACGTATGTACGTCATAATTTCGAAGCACGGTATTGATGCCTGAGTTGTAGGGCGAGAGAAAGAAGATGTTAACACAATCCAAGTTCAGCTAATTACCATTTTTATTTCTAGGTACATTGAATTCATTTCTCGTAGTCAATATACTTTTTGATTGGGGGGGTGACATAATTTCAGACGAGGAAGCAATGCGAGGAGCTATTAGCAAGGTAGAAGCTAGCAGAAGAAGGTGACGTCATTAACTCGCCAGAGTATTTATACCAGAGCAGGTGCGATTCTAGAGACAAGCTGTGATTGGTTAGTATTAGTTTTGGTTGCACTTTTCAAGCAGCGTTACGTAACATAGAAAAATCTCGAATTTGGGAGAACAGATGAATTTAGAATGTATATTTTGAGATCGCTAATTAGTTTTTAAAGCAGCAATCGTATTTTATATCTTACATATATATTACATCTTACGGTAAATGTGATTAATACGGTGATTTTCCATAATGATCACTAAATTTGGTAAATGTGTTAAATTATTGAATATTTATCAGATTTACCTGTTAGTTTATTATAATCTTCGACTCGTAATGGGGAATACAGTGAAAGTCCATAACTTTAACAAAATTCATTCAGTTCGCGCAGCTGCGTAGCTTGTGTCATGACGTATGGCATTGCTAAGCAACGCGAGTTTGCAGAGTATTCGTTATTGGAGGGCTTTGTCGATGACGGATGCACTAGTCTGTGCGTGGATTGACGGCATAGGTAGGATTGGGATTTCAGTCGTGTTTCTAATTTCGTGCCTGCTAGACAGTTTTTCGCTATGCTCTTGTGTTTTATAAAATGCTGAATATTGACCGATATGCTTGAACGCATTAATTACAAAGTAGTTAATGTTATGAATACTAAGAAAGCAAACAACGGTTTTCTAACGAAAGAAAGATATGACGACTTGCTAGTAAAAGTGAATAATTGTGCAAACAAAAGTAGTGGGGGAAAACCGGAAGATTATCAAATATGAAAAAAATACGATATAATGAAAGTAGGCAATATTGAAAAACAGCTTTCTCGTAAATGACAGCAGCTGCAATGTTAGATTTTATGTATACTTTAAAGAACATTTTACCTAAATTCATGAGGTACATTTATCAGTAGGCCATGGTGGTAGAAACAGAATGTTAAAAGAACTTAAAAAAAAACTTCCGAAGCAGTGAGGATTTACTTGTGCGAAAGTTGTCAAAAGATATCTAAGGTAACAAAGAAAGGACTCATTGTTCGGCCATTGCTTTTTCAAGAGATGACCTCAAGATGCCAGGTAGACCTAAATGAAATGCAGTCGCAACCAGATAATGATTTCAAATTTATATTTGTCTATCAAGATCACTTAATGAAGTTCGTATAGTTGCGTGCTCTAAAAAGCAAACGTGCATAAGAAACTGCATATCATTTAATTGATATTTTTACTATATTCGGAGCCCGCATTTTTCTTCAAAGTGACAACGGTCATGAGTTCAGTAATCAGATCGTGGAAGAAGCGTACGCAATGTGGCCGGATCTGAAAATTTTGTACGGAAAACCTAGGCACAACCAAACTCAAGGTTCGGTCGAGTGTGCAAACCAGAATGTTGAAAATATGCTAAGTTCTTGGTTGGAAAACAATAATATTAGTAAGTGTAACTAATATAGATCCGAAGGGTTACGCTTTGCGCAACTAATGAAAAAGAGAGCATTTCATGAAGGCATCAAGTGCACTTCTTATGAAACAATGTTTGGAATGCCGGTAAAAATAGAAACATCTTTCCCGAATGACTCTATCAGATATCATAGAACGGAAAAAGACCTCCAGGCTTTAGTCGAAACAGTTAAGCCCATATCACACGTTTGTTTCACACGAACAACTGTTTCGGACACCTATTCTGCCTGGTTTACTATTGAAAGAAAGACGCGCGATTTTTTCCTTCCGTTCGGAAAAAATTGCAGGTTGTTCGTTTTCAACCAATCAGCTATCACCTTCGAATCCCTCATCACCCTAAAAATGGTTAATTTTGGTAGCCTTCGTGTTTGTAGTAGAGAACCAGTTTCCCCTTTATATGTTAACCCCAAAGTGATCTATGGTGATTGGCTGTTGTATATCAGGTGACAAAGCAGAAAAATTGTTTCGGCTCATTTTACCCAGACATATATTTTAAGCAAGCAAGAACAAGAAAGAAAACACAGAATGAGTGTTAAAGAAAGTTTAGAATCACAGGCAAAAAAGATGTTGAAAGCTTCAAACCTTAAAATTTTCTTCTGGTAATGTTGGTGGCACTGTGAAACTACGAGTACCAGATGGTGGCAGAGCAAGAAGTGATCCATGAAATTTATTAGCGGTAATATTATAAGTTCAAAGCGGAGCGTTTCGTCTGTTAGGAACAAAACAAAGAAACCTTTTACAGTGGTATACCAGAAATCAGCTCACAGAAAAAAAAAATTATTTTGCTTGACGATGTTCCAGATCTAGCAATATCACTTCGAGAATGTGTTAGAAAAATCATGTCGTTCTAGAAGTCAAGAATATCAGCCATGTGTTCGCAAGGGACGTGCAAATATAAAATATCAGGCAAATTTTATAATTCTAAATGTCATAACAGTCTAATGTGTCTAAAAGTAAACCTACAAGTAAATGTAAGTAAATGCTTTTTGTCTCTAGAATATGGCTTTAGTTATAAGGTATTTCTCCCGCCTTCTTGGCATGACTTCGAGGTGTAGTGGTCAGCGCACTCGGCGCGTATTCGAGAGGTCCGTGGTTCGAATCCCGGAGAGGGCACTGCTCATTTTTCATCTCTCCTGGTTCGAAATAACCTAAAGTCTCTACAGTGGTGTCCAAACTTAGTGGTGGATGATGATTCTCCACACCAGGATTTGGCGATTGGATCCCTTAATTCCCAATCCCCCTTTAAAAAAAGGAGTATTTCTCCCGCCTTCTTGGCATGCCTTCGTGGTGTAGTGGTCAGCACGCTCGGCGCGTATTCGAGAGGTCCGTGGTTAGAGTCCCGGCTAGGGTTCTGCTCATTTTTTATCTCTTCTGCTTCGAAATAACTTAATGTCTTTACATAGTTTGTTTTTGATACGAAGCTGTTTTGTATAAGTTCTGATAATAAAATTGTTTTCTTTATTAAGGTCTGTTATTTAACAAGCCATAAAAGTCATCTACAAGTACCAGTTATTATTTAATTGAAAGCTCTGTTTTGTTTATATAAAATTTAAGTATTTACTGAAATGACAAGCATGGCTTTATTTTATTTTTAACAGTTTTGATGGTTTTATATTTTTCAATACCTTTTACGACATATGTTATATAACTTATGCTATTATCTAATATATTGTTACTAAGATATCTGATAAATTGATCCGCCTCGCTAAAATTTGTCCACAACGGAACAAACTAGAAGAACATAATACTGCTTCAAAAAAAGAAACATCAGAGAAAAAGAGCTGTGATAGAGTCTAGTTCTCTTAAGTAGCATAAACTAACGAGCTCTGGAAAGACTGCATGGCGAATTATTTTCAGGTCTTAGGACAACAGACAAAGTCAGATGAAGGGTGTAAAGAATTTTTTATTCAATTAAACATATATTTGCACAAACTACCCCACTCGGGCTTGTTTAAGTTATGCCAACACTGCTGTCTTAACTTAAATAAGTAATCTTTGACTTAAAATAAAATGTAATTAAACAGGACTAACGGCTTACAGGATATTTTTAATGCACAGGAAGCCTCTGACAGGTAGAAGCCGAGGCAAATAAGCCCAATGGCTAGAAGCACTAACGCCAGAGAATCAAATCGCTAGAAGTCAAAGTAATAACGTGGCCTTCAACCAGGCATAACACTCTCTAAAATTACCTTCCGAAACTTTCGCTTAAATAGCACTTCTTTCTCTCTTAATTGGAATATACACGCGATAGCTAATTAGCATTCTGGCAGGAAAGCGTGGGTGAGAAGAAGAATGAAGGGAAAGTTCTTTAAATAAATCAAATATGTCAAAATAAATGAATCTCCACAAAGTAACAGCAAAAATTGGATCCTCATGCTTAAAATCGGATGAAAGCATTATGCAACCGTTGCAAAATATAAATATTTGCGTTGCGGTAAAGAAATTCCAGCTATAATCGATTCCGGTGCTGAAATTTCTGTTTTGAATCCGAAACATATACCAAATATCTCTATTGAGAATAACTGTAATATTGACCTAATTTCAGCCTTTGAGAAAACTCAGCTAAAAGGGCAAGAATTCCCATTTTCATCGGAAATTCCGATAATTCTAATTTTTTTAAAACTATCAAAATATTGGAAGCGTTAATAGAAAGACTTCAGATTCCCGGTGAAATTACTCCAAATGTTTATGATTTATTGACATCTGAGTCACATCTGCATCGCGCGAATTGTAATTGCGAAATACACAATCTCTCGATTTACGCGATACTCGTTTTACGCGCTTTCGGTTTTAGGCGGTTTAAAAATTAAGGGATTTTAAAAACTTGGTAAAAATGTACATTCGGTTGCATATACGCAAATACACTCATTGCCATAAAAATTTGCGCAACAAGAAATAATTGTGGAATCGTATCGAAACTTGACGTGAAGGCACATGCGGGTAGATATGCAAATGATTAGAAAAGCAGCGTGATTGCGCATTGCGTAATGCCACTAGAGGGCGTTGAACTTCATTCTTCTTGGAGTGTAAAATAGGTAAGCAGAGCTTGTTTACTAAATCTACGTACTAAAACCTTTTGTTAAGGAAACGCTGAGGTAGGCATGCCGTTACCCCGCCATCGAAGCCAATATCAACAGTTGTCAGAGTTCCACAGGGAAAGATTCATCGGGATGATGGGAGTTAGGTGGTCAGCTCGGCGAGTAGCTCGTCAGGTAGGCCGTTCTGATTTTACTCTGAGGAGGTGTTGGAACCAGTGGACAAAAGAGACGTCATTTACACGGCGACCAGGCTCATGACGTCCTCGACAGACCAGTCGTCGAGGAGACCGTCACATCATACGACACGCACACGTAGAGCCAACTGCCTCATTGGCCGCTATCCAAACACAGGCATCCCGAACATCGCAAGGCGCCTGGTTGAAGGACATCTAGTATCGCAGCGCCCATTACGTGTGCTGCCTATGACACCTACCCAATGACTCCTCCGTTTGGAGTGGTGTCGCGCACGACAGGATTGGACTTGATGGAATGGAACCAGGTCGTCTTCAGCGACGAATCTAGATTCAGTTTGGCCAGTGATGACAATTGTGTTCGTGTGTGGAAGCCTCGTGGTGAACGCCTCAATCCTGCCTTCGCTTTACAGCGACACACCGTTCCTACAGTTGGTGTGATGGTATGGGAGGCCATTGCTTATTGCTTACGATACACGGTCACCCCTAATATTGATCCATGGCACAATGACAGGCCAGCGGCACGTCCATGACATCCTTCAGCCACATGTGTTGCCACTCGTGGCAGGGCTGCCAGGAGCCTGTTTTCAACAAGACAATACTCGGCCACACACAGCACGGATCTCACAAGACTGCCTCCGCCACATTAACACCCTTACCTGGCCTGCTCGATCCCCAGATTTTTCAGGAATCGAGCATATCTGGGATCATTTGGGACGCCCAGTTGGACAGCCTACGAGATTGGCCGAACTCGTAGCAACTGTGGAAGGCCGAGATTGGCCGAACTCGTAGCAACTCTTGAGGCGCATTTACAGCAACTGTGGAACGAGATGTCTCAGGACACCATATGGAACTTGTATGCCTCAATTCCCACTCGTATCGAATCGTGCATTCGCGCTAGAGGTGGTCCAACAGAGTACTAAAACTTCCGTTCATGTGTCTTTTTTTTCTGCAGTAAATGATCCTTTTTTCTTTGATTTTCTAATCACTGACTTATATCAAAGCAGTACTTACATATGTAAAATTTCGTTTCATTCTGACAACTCTTTCTTGGTGCGCAAATTTTTATGGTAATGAGTGTTCATATATTTGAAGTCATTTTTGAATCTCATTTCTTTGGTAACACTTGTGGCAACAAGAAGGATGGGAATTCTCCGTGTTGTAAAAGGGGAATGAATACATAGACAGTTGTGTTGACATGTTGTGAAATACATAGACATGTCCGTAACATGTCTATGTATTTCACAACAGTAAAGCTATTTGGTTCATGTGAACTAGTGCAGTATCAGTATTTTAGCAGCAAAGCTTACATAATTTTTACCTACATATTTGAATTTTACTGGTAATTTTTTACATTTATATTTTTTGTGGCATTTTTATAATTTACGTAAATTTTTTAAGGTTTTATAATGCCAAAAGATTTGAAAAAAATCAAATAAAAAGAAAAGTTTTTCTAAATTATTAGATCGTTTACATAATAGAGAAGGAGTAACAGATGTTGCTAAATTTTACTCCATGAATGAAGCCGCAATAAGCACAATTAAAAAAAAATGAAGACTTTAACAGATAGTTTCTTCTAAGTATAACATCTCGGGGTTAATAATTAAGTCATTTAAGTATGACGAACACGAATTTATTTATTAAATAACACAGAAAAGAAATAATAAAAGTGAGAGACATTTTTTTAGCTACATAGCTCGTATGAAGCGAATGTCCAAGTCCTAACTCTAAAAGTTCGTTGTCACGTGACCTGTAAGAAGAAGAAATGTTTATATTTTTGACCGAAAAGGAATTGTACTCATCACAAAAATTTCAACGCTTGTCTTAAAATTAATTATTTCCCTGCAATCTGGAAACATGCATTAATCATAATTTTCAAGAATCCAGGTAAAGACGGAGCATTCATGAGTGGATATAAACCGATTAGTTTACTGCCCGCTTTGGCAAAATTATTCGAAAAAATTATTGTTAGCAGAATCAAGAATTTTATTGATACCTCAAATTTGTTAAAAAATTACCAATTTGGATTTAGAGCTGGTCACTCTACTACTCAACAAGTTACAAGAATTACAGAAAAAATTGCCTCACACCTGAATAAAAAAGAAACAGTCGCAGCCCTCTTCCTTGACATCGAAAAGGCATTCGATAAGATTTGGCATGCTGGCCTTAATTTCAAGATGATGAATTACAATTTTCCCGCCGATTTAATTTTCATTATTGCTAGTTACCTTAAAAACAGGACTTTTCAGGTACGGATTAAAGATACTCTCTCCAATATCAAAAATATCCATGCTGGTCTTCCTCAGGGCAGCCTAATTTCTCCTATTCCCTTCTGTATATACATCAATGATATGCCAGATACTCCTGAAATAACTTATGCTTGCTACGCAGACGACACTGTGATCATGTGCAGTTCACTTAATCCAAATAGAGCTAAAGAAAAATTACAAAACGCAGCCAATATTATACATAAATGGTTTACAGCATGGAAAGTAAAAATAAATCCCAGCAAATCTCAAGTTGTTTTATTTAGATGCAATAGAAAAGAAGTAAATAATGTAACAATAGATGGCGCCACAGTTTCCACCACAACTCAAGTTAAATATTTAGGAGTTATCCTCGATAATAAGCTCACTTTCAAACCTCATTTTATGTACATAAGAGAGAAAGCTCACAAGGCTTTTATGTCGATTTATGCCTTACTTAATAAGCACTCTAAATTGAACATGAACACTAAACGTATTCTGTACCTTCAAGCTATAAGACCTATTTTGCTGTATGCATCGCCGGCCTGGGCAGCCACAGCAAGAAGCAATAGACAGATTTTACAACGCATACAAAATAAATTTCTCCGCTCAATATCAGGATCTCCATGGTTCGTCAGGAATTCGACAATCCACAATAGTATGAAAATAAAGCCTCTCGACAGCGAGATATTAATTTCCTCTCACAACTTTTTCACGAAATGTGATAATCACAGTAACGAAGCTGTCCAGAGCATAGGAGACTATGACTACACAGCTATACAACGTTGTAAGCGTCCGAGAACTATACACCATAATGAATTATGGTAACCTATTAATATTGTACATAGTTTTTTCTACATTTTTACTTAATATTACTACTGCGTAGATAGAGACTTTACTGCATTATGATTGGATGATGACTTTTATAACCACGATAACTACGTTCGGACGACGCACTATGCTCCGCTCACTCCGTTATATGCTTCTTCACTCACGGCAAGACTTGATTCAGCGACGAGACGTGCAGGAAGAAGGATGATGCTCTTCACCACTAGAAAAGATTGCTCTTGCTTGCTATTGCTATCCATATACTACTTTCACTGTTACGTGTTAATAGGTCTTCCACGGACGATCAAAGCATGGAAAGTGCAGATGCATGTTCCATATAATTGGATTTTGCTTACTTCATTTAAAGTTCTTAAAGCTATTATAGATTGGCAGAGACCCTCGGGTCGTTACCAATTATAAGAATGATGACCTATGACCTATATGCGAATCTCGCGTCACGTGACCTAGAGCAGATGCTCCGTTTTAAGAATGACTCATGCCGTCTGTTACAAGACTTTATTAGAAAAAGTGTAGCAGCTGGAACTTGCAGCAGTAAAAGCACAATTTCATATGTTAGAGATAATACAATGGAAAATATGGAAAAGACATTAACGATATGGATAGAAGACCAAAATCAAAAATGGATTCCAATTGATACTAATGCTATTGCAAAGTGGCAACGAGAGAATTATGATGGATGCCAATTTGAACGGTAATTATGAAGTGCGCATAGTAATTTTGTATTTTTAGTTGTACCGTCTCAGTGATATGTTAGTAATGCGCGAATAAAGATTTATTTGGATAACGGAAGAATGTTTCTTAATAAAGAAAGTAAATAACACATCCTGCATTAAGAAACGCAGTGGAATATCAGAGACCAAATATTTGCGTAGGAGAATTTGATATATTCATTCACGGTTCGGGTTATGATAATGGAATTGGTGCAGCATATGTGGTTTATTTGTTTGGTATAGGAATAGACTACGGTAAAATTAGACTTGAACCCTACAATTCGGATTTTAAAGCCGAATTGACTGCTCTCATATATGCTCTTAAATGGATTGACAAAAACCTGTCTGTAAAAATGTATATTATATATAATTACAAAATAATTTTTTAAAACAAAACACAATCATGTCTAGAATTTTTTGTGCATTGAACTGCGGAAAAATTATTAGTAAAGACATAAAGTAAGAAATTTAGAACTAAGCAAACTGGAGTGACATCAGACCTTGATGGGCGTAATTCCTTGTAACTATATAGTGTGAATTGTCAATGTGGAGAAAACGTATTCCCGAAAATAAAGTTTGAGCCCCCCTCCGCTGACAACACGATTTTTTTTAACACCAACTTGATTTTTTGGTCGCTTGGGATTCGTGTTAACGAGGCTTTACAGTAAGACAGTCTCTTGAATTAATCATTTAACAGCCTCTACGAAATCAGCATTGTTTATTAGAATATTTTTAATGCATTAAAAATAATCGAAAATTAGTGTACAAATAAAAATAAATAATAACTAAATTGTTTAATGTTCTTATGTTAAGTAACTAGTGTAACCTCACGGTTTTCAAACGTGTACTCCGACAAGACAGATTTTTTTTAAATGGTAAATGGCAACGAAAAGATAAAATTAAAAAAATATTTTTAGGAAAAACCAGTAATTGGTATAACAATAGAAGCTAACATCGCTTAGATGTATATTTCATGTTAGTTAGCCTAACACAGAACCGAATGATTTATCCGGCTAAAGAACAACCAGATTTTATGAGTTAAAGAGTTGCTTCGAACCAGGGAGAGATCCAACCCCATATAGTGAACGTTTCAAAAATCATCCTGATTTTACGCAATTCAATGAATCATCCTAATTTAGTTTGAAGAGAAACTTTCTGATTCTATGCTGTTGGATGAATTATCCCGATAGAGAATCATCATGACTCTATGCTGTTGGATATGTCATCCTGATTCTGTGCGGTTTCAAGACTAACTGTCGGTTTCTTTAGAATCAGAATAGTCACTGTAAATATCATGCCTCATCAAAGAAATTATTCACGCTTCTTCATATTTTTAAATGTTTATAACACATACAAAACTACACACTGAATCAGTAAAACTACCTTATTAATAACTGAAATATATACATTAATTATTACAGGGTAATTTTCTTTTCTCTAACGGCTTCCATGAGCCTTTTTTTTTCCTGACATCTTTCTAGATCCATCTCTTAAAAAACTAAACTTTTGGCGCTTTCTAAACTGACAGCTAGCGCTCATTATGCATCTCGTTAGTTGACGTCACCAATACATCATACCCCCATCCAAGATTGAAATAGGATGAAAACCTATTGAAAATATGACAAAGAAAATGGGACGTTAGATAAAAGAATTACTCAGCTATTAACGTCAACAAATCAATCAATAGTGAAGTTGAAAGGTACATAATAAAATACTTATACAGATTACGTCTACATCTACTACGAGACTTCTTCTATAAGCTGTAATCCAAATGATATATAATTAGGATCAAAATAATTTTAAAATACAATAGAATAATACTTAAAGTTTCTATGGACGACATATAGTAGCTCCAAAATAAAACACGCACACAGAAAAAAATTAATCGTGAGATTTTATAAATGGGAGAAGAATTCTTTACTTTCATACTGGTCACTCAATGGTCTCCAGTATAGACAAATCAAAATCACATATCATTCGCATATTTATAGAAACTTCAAAGTTCAACAAATATCCCTTTTCACGAAATATTTTCTTTTTCTTTCCAGGAATCATAATAGAAATCCTTGATTTTGCCAATGACAATTCTTTTGATGCCTGAATGTTGAACACATCCCAGGCATTACCCATAGCTGCCTCTTTGGCCAGCACCAATATAGGCTTTCACCCAGTTCATTTTCTCTTCATGTATTTTCTTAACTTTTGCAAGGAGATCTTTCATGTATGAGGTCAAAATACAATTGTCATCACATGTGCTAATGCTTCAAAACCAGATAATGAGTCTATATATGTTTATTAATAAAGACATAAAGTTAGAAATTAAGAACTAATTTTTCACAATCACCAGAAATTGAAATTCACAAGTAATCAATTTAAAATAATCCTAAAAATGCAATAAAGAATTTTGTAAATGTTAAAACCAAAACTTTTCGAACAAGCAATATTTCTGTATTCAAAACATCAATGAAATTTAAAGGAAAACGAACATAATAGAAGAGGAATTCAATCAACTTCAGTGCTACTTCGTCAGGAGGAGGAACAATGAAATCAGTTGAAAACTCTCTTCTACAAAAATCCTTGCTTTTCTGTATCCAGAATTAGCCGATGAAATATTTCAATGTACCGGGTGGCCATAATTAAACTGACAGTGCTCACAGTGTTCTGTAGCGCGATCTATTTGCGAGAATGACGCCACATTTTGTAGGAAGACGGGGGACGAAGGATTTCGCGAAAAAACAAATTAGTTCCAAAAGTCACCGCTAGGGGAATATTTGGCGCTGTGTAATAGAAAAAGTGTTAACAAATGCAAATCAATGCGGAAATTACCTTTTATTTTGCATTCAAATGAGGTTCAATGTGGCTGCCGTTGTTGTGGACCACATATTGTATTCTGTGCACAATATGCACAACAGCAGAAAGTAACATGTCTGCAGGAATCTCCCGTACAGTCCGTGATATGTTATCCTTCAATAATGACTCTGTCTGTTGTGAATTTCTGTCATAGCATCTGTTGCACCCATACAGCAACGTGTGGAGGGGCTCCATCTTGCATGAAAATCATTTACCCCAGGCATTGTCTTTGCTGAAGTGCCGGAATGACAAAGCTGTTCAACATGTGGCGATATTTCTCTCCGGTAACAGAACAGGTTTCCAGTCCTGTCGGGGTAATGTTCTCATAGAAGAATGAACCTACGATAAATTCCGCTGTGTACCCACACCAAACAGTTACCTTTGGTGAATGTTAGGGAATTGCTGTGACTGCATGTGGTGATTTGTCATCCCAAATTCGGCAGTTCTGGGTATTCACAATTCCATTCTGGTAAAAGTGGGCCTCGTCTCCCCATAAGATTTTCCACGGCCAAGCAGCATCTACCTCCATTTTGGCAAGAAAGGTGAGAGTAAAAGTCAATCGCTTATCATAGTTGGGGTACAGTAACTCCTGTACATGGCTGATCTTGTACGGATAGAAGTTGATAATCTTTTGTAAGATTTTCCATACCGTACTGTAAGGCGGTTCCCTGACAAAAGCCCACTGGACGAAAGCGCACGCGACAAAAGCCCACAAAAAAAGCCCACTGTGATAATTGCCCACGCGACAAATGCCCACACCGACGAAAGCGCACATTGACAAAAGCCCACGCAGATAAAACCCCACATTGATAAAAGCCCACCATGATAAAAGCCCACATAATTAAAAGGATACATGTTTTTTATCACAATATAGTGTATTTATACTTGTAATAATAGTAAACGGAGTATTCAGATCTAAATTTTAATGTCTCAGAAATATATCTGTTTGCATATTTTATCACTACTGTTTTGTCTATTTTATTAGAGAGAAAACAAACTTTCTGCTTTTTGATTACGTGATTAGTATAATATTTTCCATGATAAATATGAATATGCATTTTATTATTTATTTATTTATTTCACTTTGGTACATTTAAGTGAAAATGAAAAATATCATTATAAAATTCTTCACATGCAATTTTGAACGTAATATGGCTGAAAATAAATATAATTATGTTTCATTATATTTATTTTCAGCCATATTAAAATTAAAAAAAAAATCTCATTCGAATTTTGAAAAAATCAGTTCGAGGTGCACTGGCTGTTGTCTAGATGCATCTATGTACCAAATTTCGTAGCCCTGGGTCTATTAGCTTACGTGCAGCACGAACGAAAGACACACACAGACACACAGAGTCTTTCTTTTATTAATGTAGAGATTAAATTTTCTGAATTATATATAAAATTTTCCTGAACTGTTAAATTATTCATAAATTATTCTCTGTACATGATGAAAATTTATATGCATTTTGTACTCCTTATAATTTTGCAGAATTAAAATTAGTAGAACGACCAGTATTCCCTTTCACCTCCCTTTATTGGATTTATACGAGGGACATTTACCTTTGTCGCGTAAATATAATAGAAAGTTAAGCATACATTGACATGTTTTTAATTACATTAATTTTATTTTGATTGATTTTCTTTTTGATATACATAGAATGTTTTAATTTAGCCAAAATAAAATGTATCCGCTACTTTAATTTATCGTTCAATTATTTGTTACGAATTTAAATTAATTAATTCAATTGTTTTATATTTTTGATGAATCTGATTTGTGTAACTAAAAAACAAAAGAAAAAATGTGAAAACTATTAACTTGCACGTTGGGTTTTTGTCAGTGAGGGCTTTTATCATGGTGGGCTTATATCAGTGTGGGCTTTTATCAATGTGGGCTTTTATCTGCATGGGCTTTTGTCAATGTGCGCTTTCGTCGGTGTGGGCATTTGTCGCGTGGGCAATTA
>KK119568.1:20067-39536 GCA_000611955.2 Stegodyphus mimosarum
GGAAGTCGGATAAATCGCTTCGTTTCTGCATTACGCCAACGATTGAAATGTTTTCCGAAGCCCTCACACACCCTTTATATACGCTCAACTGCACTGTGCTGCCACCTGCCTTCTGTGATTGGTTATTTAACTCTGACATGGAAAGTACGTGGTGGTCACATTAATGTGACTGGACTGTGTACATAGAGTGTTTTAATTCAGCCAAAATAAAATGTATCCGCTACTTTAATTTATCGTTCAATTATTTGTTACGAATTTAAATTAATTAATTCAATTTTTGTTTTATATTTTTCATGAATCTGCTTTGTGTAACTAAAAAAGAAAAAATGTGAAAAGTATTAACTTGAACGTAGCGTATACATCATTATGGGTTTTTGTCAGTGAGGGCTTTTATCATGGTGGGCTTATATCAGTGTGGGCTTTTATCAATGTGGGCTTTTGTCAATGTGCGCTTTCGTCGGTGTGGGCATTTGTCGCGTGGGCAATTATCACAGTGGGCTTTTTTTCGTGGGCTTTTGTCGCGTGCGCTTTCGTCCAGTGGGCTTTTGTCTGGTCACCCTGTAAGGCATTTCCATATTCCGAGCTACTCTACGAGTGCTAGAAGTGGCAGCAATATTGTCTGGTCCTCTGTCGACAATCGCCATGGCAACTGCTTCGATTGTATCCTGTGGTACAGATTTTTGTCCTCTGCCTGACTGAATCTTCAGAGAACCTGTTTTCTCAAACGTCGCAACCATTGCTTTTAGCCCATTAACTGACACAGGACCGTTACCTTTACGCATTTTTTGTGCATTCTAAAAGCACTGGTTAAGGTAAAAGAATTTGACCAGTAACGCACGCTCGACTAAAGAATGAGACATTGCACATAAATTTTCAATCCGATTGATTCGAAACGTAACACATTGCCTCTTAAAACCCAAGCAGCCAATGGATGTAACGTGAAATTTTAATAAAGAACTTCTGCTCAGCGTACGTGATATTGCAGATCACGAGACTTTATCGGTGTTTATGCAGATTTTACACTTTTTAAAAAGTGTTGCCATATTGCACTTGAACTAAATCAGAAAATGTGCATAATAAAAGGTAATTTTATTCCGTATTAATTTGCATTTGTTAACACTCTATTTTCTATTACACAGCGCCAAATATTCCCCTAGCGGTGACTTTTGGAACTAGTTTGTTTTTTCGCGGAATCCTTCGTCCCCCGTCTTGTTTAATCTTCCTACAAAATGTGACGTCATTCTCGCAAATAGATCGCGCTACAGAACACTGTGAGCACTGTCAGTTTAATTATGGCCACCCGGTATTTTAATTATAATAGTTCACCCGAAATTTCTAGCCCTCCCCGAAGAAAGGAAAAAACAAATTATAATATTGTACCTTAAATAAAGAGAATTCTATTTTAAGAATTGAAAACAAGCAATTCTTTAACATTCAGAATGTTAATGAAATAATTCAGTGAAAAATTCGAATCAAAATTTTACCTTAAAACGATGATCATATCATCCAAGGAATTTAAACGTAAGTGAAATATAAAACTTTAGTGAAAAGACTAAATTAAACTCACAAGAAGTAATTAAAAACTTCGAGCAATTTCATTTAGAACACAATCATTACAGTAGTGACGTTTAGGTTGCCATTTTGGCTTCATTGGCGAAACTAAAATACTGAGGCGAGAAAGTAATCGCTCAGAAGGCAAAAAATTGAAACAAAAGATAGAATTTTGAAACCAAAAAAAAAAAAAAAAAGTTAATAATCTATTAAAATTTTAATTCGGAAAAAGGAAAAGTTTTCTAATTAAAATGAAATTTAAATAATTTCTGACTTTTTTAAAACAAAAATGGGAATAAAAAGTGCCATTCAGTGTAAAACTTTAATTAAATTTTAGAATCAGTTATTCTTTAAAAATAATAGACTCAAAAAGGGGGGCCCAAAAAGTAGTCAATAAGTTTTGAATAATTGTTTTGTAGAAATGAGTGGAAAGATGAATTTTATGTTTTTTTAAATTTTTTATTTAAAATAGCAGAAAAGGGTGTAAGAAAGCTTGAAAAAGGGAGTAAAGGAACTATTGATAGAAAAGTAAAAGTCTTCACGTCATGGGCTTATCAGGGCGACTTTGAGTATACGAAGCCCTTGTTTTAATAACAGAATAGTAATTAAGAGAAAAAATAAAGAAATAAAAAAAAATAATATAAATTAAAAATTCTTTCTTTTTTATCCTTCTCTTTTAAAGCTTTCAGATAAAAAATTCATACTTTTAAAAAGTAGTATAGGGTGCAGACTACTCCAGATTTTTTTAGTAGACTATAAATGAGTTTTATAAGAATTTCATTTTCCTTTAAAATTTTGTTGAAAATTGGAATTTCTTCTTTTTGTGTTTCTATTTCAGTGCAAACTTTTTTTAATTCGGATAATTTGGTTAATAATACTATTTGCAATAGCTTTTTTAGATATGTTGGAGTTCCAATTTATAAGTTTAATAGTAGAAAACTTAAAATATTTTCTTTCGTCAAAACGTTTAATTTCTATAAGATTATGAATTCTTAGATCAAGATAAACTACTTCCGTTTGGTTTTTAATTGTCTTATTAAGTTCAAGACAGTTTAGGTAGATGTTGCTATTTTCGATGAGATTATAATTGTTGAAAGTAATAATGTCATCAATGTATTTATAAGTCTTCTCAAATTTACTGAAATCGTTATCAGAAAGGCTCTTTAGGAATATGTATTCTTTAGAAAATTAAAATAAGCTTCAAAGATGAGTGGAATATAAACTTCCCATTGAATTTCCTTGCGTTTGCAGTCAAAGAAATTTTGAATGTTTAATATAGTTATTGTAAAGCGAAAAATGTAGGAACTCTTTCCATTTTTATAAGTTCAGAATAATAAGTATTTGAGGGGGAAAAAAATGTTCATTTTTAAAAGACTTTCGTGGATTTCTTTGAGTGGTAGAGACGTGTAGAGGTAAACCACAAAATGAAGAAATTCCAATTCTCAACATAATTTTAAAAGAAAATGAAATTGCTGTAAAATTCATTAATAGTCTACTAAAAAAATCTGGAGTAGTCTACATCCTATATTTCTTTTTAAAAATGTGAATTTTTATCTGAACGCTCCAAAAGAGAAGGATACAGAAGGATGTTTTAAAGGGTTTATAGGATTTTTTATTCATATTTATACTTATTTATTTCTCTTAATTACTATTCTTTTATTAAAACAAGAGCCTTTTATATTCAAAGTCATCATGATAAGCCCATGTAGTGAAGACTTTTTACTTTTCTATCAGTAGTTCCTTTACTTCCTTTTTCAAGCTTTCTTACACCTTTTTCTGTAATTTTAAATAAAAAATTTTTTAAATTAATAATTCAACTTTATGAATTTTTCTACTCATTTCTACAAAAGAATTATTAAAAATTTTTTGACCACTTTCTGAACCCCTCTTTTCGAGTCTACTATTTTTAAAGAATAATTGATTCTAAAATTTAATTAAAGTTTTACACTGAATGACATACTTTATTCCCATTTTTGTTTTAAAAAGATCAGATATTACTTAAATTTCATTTTAATTCGTAAAGTAATCTTTTTCTTTTTCAAAATTGAAATTTTAATAGAAGTATTAAAAGTTTTTTTCTTTTGCTCTAATTTTTTTGCCTTTTGAGCGAGTGCTTTCTCGTCACAGTATTTTAGTTTCTCCTGTGAAGCCAAAATGGCAAACCTAAACATCACTACTGTAACAATTGTGTTCTAAATGAAATTGCTCGAAGTTTTTAATTACTTCTTGTGAGTTTTAATTTAGTCTTTTCACTAAAGTTTTATATTTCACTTACGCTTCAAATTCTTTGGATTGTGTGATCATTGTTTTAGGGTGAAATTTTGATTCGAATTTTTTACTGAATTATTTTATTATTTCACTTACGTTTTCAATTCTTTTAATAGAATTCTCTTTATTTAAGGTACAACATTCTAATTAGAATTTACTTTGTTTTCTTCCTTGCTTTCGGGAGGGCCGGAATTTTCGGGTGAACTATTATAATTAAAATACATTGAAATGATTCATCGGCTAAATCTGGATACAGAAAAGCAAAAATTTTTTTTTTGTAGAAGAGATGTTTCAATTGATTTCAATGTTCCTCTTCTTGACGAAGTAGCCTTGAAGTTGATTAAATTCCTCTTCAATTATTTTCGTTTTTCTTTAAATTTTATTGATGTTTTGAATTGGGTTATTGCTTGTTTGAAAAGCTTTGGTTTTAATATTTATTAAATTCTTTATTGCATTTATAGGATTATTTGAAATTTATTGTGAATTTCAATTTTGGTCATTGTGAAAAATTAGTTCTAAATTTCTTACTTTATGTTATGCTGATAACACTAATATCTTGGTCTCATATATAAAATATCTCCTTGTCAAAGTTGAGAAAATACATAAAGAGAAAATGAATTGGGTGAAACCCATATTGGTGTTACAGGCAATGAGAGGGCCGATATACTACCCAAAGAGGCTGCTATGGGTAATGCCGGGCATGTGTTCGATATTCAGGCATCAAAAAGAATTGTCATTGGTAAAATCAAGGATTTCTATTATGATTGCTAGAAAGAGAAATGAAACATTTCGTGAAAAAGGATATTTGTTGAACCTTGAAGTTTCTATAAATATGAGTGGTGATATGTGATTTTGATTTGTCTACACTGGAGACCATTGAGTGACTAGTATCAAAGTAAAGAATTCTTTATAGCCATTTATAAAATCTTACGATTAATTTTTTTTCTGTGTGCGTGTTTTCTTTTGGAGCTACTATATGTTATCCATAGAAACTTTAAGTATTATTCTATTGTATTTTAAAATTATTTTGATCCTGATTATTAATCATTTGTATTACAGCTTATAGAATTCTCGTAGTAGAAGTCTCGTAGTAGATGTAGACGTAATCTGTATAAGTATTTTATTATGTACCTTTCAACTTCACTATTGATTGATTTGTTGACGTTAATAGCTGAGTAATTCTTTTATCTAACATCCCATTTTTTTTGTCATATTTTCAATAGGTTTTCATCCTATTTCAATCTTGGATGGGGATATTATGTATTGTGAAGTCAACTAACGAGATGCGTAGAGAGCGTTAGCTGTCAGTCTGGAAAGCGTCAAAAGTTTAGTTTTCTAAGAGAGGGATCTAGAAAGATATCAGAAAAAAAAGGGGGGCTCATGGATGCCGTTAGAGAAAAGGAAATTACCCTGTTATAATTAATGTATATATTTCACTTATTAGCAGTGTAGTTTTATTGATTCGGTGTGTAGTTTTGTATGTGTTATAAACATTTAAAAATATCAAGAAGCGTGAATAATTTCTTTGATGAGGCATGACATCTACGATGAGGATTCTGATTCTAAAGAAACCGACGGTTAATCTTGAAACCGGACAGAATCTTAAACTTCATTGAATCGGGATGATTCATACAGCAGCGTAGAGTCAGGGTGATTCTCTTCAGACTTCATTGAATCAAGATGATTTATCCAACAGCATAAAATCAAGGTGATTCTCTTCAAATTTTATTGAATCGGGATAAATCATCCAACAGCATAGAATCAGAATGATTCTCTTCAGACTTCATTGAATCGCGATGATTCATTTAATTGCGTAAAATCAGGATGATTTTTGGAAAGTTATATATGATATGGAGTTGAATCTCCCCCTGGTTCGAAGCAACTCTTAAACTCATAAACTCTGGTTGTTCTTTAACCCAATAAATCATTCGTGTCCGTGTTAGGCGAACCATACCATATACATCTAAGCGTTGTGAGCTTCTATTGTTTTATGCCAGTTACTGTTTTTCCTAAAAATATATTTTAAATTTTATCTTTTTGTTGCCATTTACCATTTAAAAAAATCTGTCTTGTCGGAGTACACGCTTAAAAGCCGTGAGATTACACTGGTTAATTAACATAAGAACCTTAGAACATTAAACAACTTACTTATTATTACTCATTATTTTATCTTCACCAATTTTTGATTATTTTTAATGTATTAAAAATATTCTAATAAACAATATTGATTTCATAGAGGCTATTAAATGATTAATTCAAGAGACTTTGTTACAGTAAAGCCTCGTTTACACGAATCCCAAGAGACCAAAAATCAAGTTTGTGTTAAAAAAATTCGTGTTATCTGGGTGCTCAAATTTTATTTTTGGAATAACTTTTTCCACACATTAACAATTTACACTATATAGTTACATGTGATTACATCAGTATATTATGTGTTTGATTAGGCGTATTTTTGTCTGACGTCACTCCAGTTTTCTGCCAGCGCAGTGCCAAGAGGTTCAGATGAAAATTAGCCGTGGACATAAGCAGACGTAAGCTCAGCTGATGGACTTTGGACGCCGCAAGACGGTTGATCACACTGTTGGGTCTTCCATTAGTTTGAATGAATAGTGGTCAAAGGACAAATTGGCAACGTTGATCAGCAATTAATTGTTCGTGTAAACTCTAAACTTGTTCCCGAGATGACAATTTACAAGGACGGAGTAAATCATCCTGTGAACTATTCTAGGACTGAGTCATTCTTGTGGGGTCGCCGACAACTATGTTAAGATTATATGTTGCCAGTTTTCTAATTCATCATAATAGTTTAGTAATATAGTTTTGAACTTCGTTTCTTGCTCTCATCAATACCCCACATGCATGTCATCTTAGAAAACACTACAGTACTATATTAATTACTGTATTTTGACTTGAGAAATTTTGCTCACTGATCATTTTCTGGGGGAAAAGTCTTGTATATCGCGCTGTCGCAGACAGGAGCGAAAATGCCTAGTAACTT
Organism: Stegodyphus mimosarum; assembly: GCA_000611955.2. Lineage (NCBI taxonomy): Eukaryota > Metazoa > Arthropoda > Arachnida > Araneae > Eresidae > Stegodyphus > Stegodyphus mimosarum. The sequence continues at coordinate 26,885 of KK119568.1, forward strand.
CACAGCCAGCTGTGCTCATGTCTTCCGTCAATTCGGATGTTAACAGCGAAACTTTCTAAAGTGTGCAAGGCATGGAATACTTTCTAGCGGGTAGGCGGAATGATATTGCCTTCTTCTCTTTCTTCTGAAGACATTTCTTAGACCTCAGACACATCTGCTGTCACACTCGATTACATTGTCACCTGCACTAACAAACTCCTGAAAACTGACACCAGACTTCGCAACATCTTAATGAAGAATTATTCAAGATTTAACATTAGTCGTACTAGCTAATTTTTCAAGACTAAAAAAGTACATTTAAATGCAGAATTGCATTTGCTGGTTGAAACCGATTGTTAAGGCGATGAGCGCGACTGCCGAGCAATGATATTCGTGCTGGCTGTGTTTTAAGGAATACAGTGTATTCTGTAAGGTTTTCAAGTAAACGCGACCGAGCATTTCAGAAAGTAGCCGTAGCAGAGAAACAACAGGACAAGAAAATCTAAATAACTCAGTTTATGTTAAATGAAAAAATGTAATGACGCAATGGACTAAAAACAGTTGGTAATTCATGATAACCGAAATTCATGTTAACCGATAAAATTTCTTATAAGATCATGTACGTTGTTGCCGGGACCTATCATGTACATTGTTCATGTTAACCGAGTGCTCGCCTTAAGCTAGTTCGTATTGCGGGGAGTTTACTGTATAACCAATAATTTTCCTCGAACTAAGATTTACAGTACGGTTTCTGAATGTTTGTGGGAAAGTACAAATTTCACTTTACCTGCAGTAATCTTATCAAAACTATTTCCAATAAAAGTAGTTTATCTTACGAAATAAATGTTAAAATGTATATCTTACACAACATTTTTGTAATGTTCTTATTTTCTTTATAATTATGAATAAACTAAATTGATCGTGAGTATAAAGTTTGTTTCTCTTGCAATTAGAAATTAAATATCCTGAAGTGTATATATTATGACAAATCCTTTGAAATAATGTTTTTGTTTTAACAGGGTCAATTTGCCCCAGTTAAAGGAAATTACTCACCTGGATTCAAGCAACTTATTCGAGACCTTCTTCAACGAGATCCAGATATGCGACCAACTGCTACAGAAATTCTCGAAGTCCGTTTACCTGCTGTGAGTTTATATTTCTACTATATTTTCAAATGTTGTCAAGACGGGAAAGGGGTCTGGCTTTGGCTGCCGCGCCGAAGAGCTCGGGTTCGAATCCCGGAAGAGGCGTGGATGCAAATTGTCTGTCTCTTCATAGGAGGCAACGGTGGCTGCTTATTAGGTGCCTCCATAATAATATGACCACCGTTTCTGGCCTTATTAGTGGCGAAAGCACTGAAATGGCTAGTGCCTGCCATTTTAAAAGAAAATATTTTCAAATAAAAGTAATGCGATATGTTATCCTACAAATTTTATCCATGTAAATTTTTAATTTTGTTTTAAAATTCAGAAATTTTAAACGGAATATTTATTAATTGTAATGATTGTTTACTCAAGAAAAAATGAATTATTCTGCATTTAATTTGGAGTCTTATAGTTTATTTTGAAAGCAAACAATCTAATGGGACTGTTGTAAAATCCAAATCTAAGAACAGCTGTCCATCAGGAGTATTTTTTTTTTCTACTAAGAAAAATTATAAAATTTAACGGTAAATTACCTAACAGTAATATTAATTATATCAAGTTAAGACAATGCTTGCCAAGTTCTGGAAAACAAAGATCTTCACAGCACTTAAATTAAATAACTGCAGTAAGTCAAGAATTTCAAAACAATTTCATATAGATTTTTCTTTCAATATTGCAAGACATGTTACTAATTCTTCTGCGAATGTTTTCATCAGATACCGGAATCTTCAAAATTTCCTTCTTTTCTTCTTTTCCAAACATAATTTTCACTATTGCGCAGCAAGCAGGTAAAATCAGTGTTTCTACTACCTTATGTGGCTTTAATGCTATTAACTCAGCAATTTTATACTGCGCAAGGTGAGCTTTATCAGCTATTTTTGTTGTTTTTTCAAATTGTCTCCTTTGTTTACCTTGCGTTTCCAAAAACGCCTTTTTAAGTATTCTTAATTTTTTCGTAATTATTTCGTAATTATTAAGTTCGGGGGAAAAATAATGCATTAGTTTAGCGGGCACCATCGCACTTTTGGCAAATTTCTTTCCACATACAGTGCAGGGAAGAGTTGGACAATCTGTATTTTCTGTCCAAGAAATCCAGATTTTAAGTATTCTCCGCCGTACAAGCCATTGACATTTCGACTGAATTTTCACATTTTTAATCTCTTCTGCACGGTCTGCAAATCTATTAGTGCTAGCAGTAGTCTTATGAATGAAGACGAGATTTTTTATGATGAAATTGTCCACTACATGTAATAAAAGTATTTATGAAAAATATAAATTAATTGATAATATGAAGCAAGACTTACATAAATTTATTTGATTTAAAAATTCGAATCGATACCTTTACTGAAAAGCAGAAAAATAAACTAGGCTCACTGCTCGGAATTTAGTTGTAAACTGTGCACGCAAATCAATGTGTAATTTTTTTAACAGTTGTGTTAGTTGGTCTGATTTCCGTATTTTATTGAAGCAGCATGGAGCATTAAGGATAAAATATAATTTATTCTACATACAGAAACTTAATTCGTGCCAGGAGCACTGTAGCAGCCTTCTTTCCCAGCAAGACTCGCCAGAAAAACTGATGAGGAGAGAGTGAAGTTTGCGACGTAACACATACGCATCATGTGTGCCTCTTCCTGATTGGCTGATGCGGCACATGAATGAAGTGTTACAGAATATGCCTCCAGTGATGAAGTCAGGATTACAAATGATAACAAAGATTTATAATATATACAGAAAATGGTGATATAATGCAAAATTAGTGAAATACAGAAAATAAAGTACAATGTAGTAAAGATATATACATGGTAATAGTTGCAGGAAGATTATATGCGTAATACAAAGCGTTAAATATAGTACAAGTTTGTACTCAAGGAATGTAGCCTTGATTAAATGCTGAGAAAAATGGACTTTATGCCCAAACTTAGAGGTAGATGTGTAAGGTTTTAGTTAAACTAACCAAGTTTTATTTTAATTTAAATCTTTCTATCTCCTCTCTGTTTCAACTTCCCGTCAGAAGAAGCGCGCGTTTTCAGCTTATGCTAATTTTGAAGTACAGTCAAGTACTATTTAAGCCAGAGGTAGAAACCTCTTAGGGTGAGAGAGCTTAGTCTCAGACCACGGTCACTCTGCTCAACGTTCGCCTGACCTGCTAGCAGTTTAAATTTATAAGCCATAGTGCTTACTACGTGATTGCATTGTAAAACAATCTGAAGTGCGCTAGTATTAGTATATCTTACTACGCACCCTTTTAGGTAGAGGCCAATCTCCGCGAATCGCTCTGTGAGCAAACTTTGATTTAATTTCTATTTTAGGTTTAGTCTTTAAATTTATTTGATTGTTAAGTTCGACCCAAGTGCGGTCTTTTACTTTCTGTATCTCTCCCGAGTTGGGAAGTTTGTAAATAATAGTGATTTAATAAAAGAGGATTTTAAATCCCTTCACGTGCAGTTATTATCCAGCACAGCAGTTACATCAGAACATAGCGTACCTTCCGCTCCCTGTTCCAGTTCAGGACTGAAAACTTGAGAAGAAACACCCTGGTAAATATTTCACAATGTTCTCAAACAACACACACAGAATACTCAGTCCTGATAGATGCTTGATTAAAGCATTTTGGGAAGAGGAGCTGAAACCGGAAGAGTTAAAGCTGGAAAATGAGTAATGTCATCTGGCAACTCGTAAGTAGGTTTTGTGCGATCAACTGAAATTGTAGTATGTATTCCGTTTACATCATTATTAAAATTTTATCATTTCTGTTAACGGCTAAATGAAATCCAGTTTAATGTGGTGTCAGTGAGGATTGATTAGCTTTGTCAAGTCTTAAAAATATATGAGGATACATTTTTAATCAAGGACTGATGAAACTTGTAGGACTATAGTGTAAGGCAGTAGAAATAAGATTTAAAGACCGCAATGTTTGAAATAAACTGTTGAGATCAGCGGAACTGAAGGTCTGGTATATGGCATCACCGGTTACTAGATCAGAAAGTAATCTTAATGTTGTACCATAAACAAGTTGACAGAAGTTGCATTCACATTCTCCTTAATGGCTGAGCGTATACCTAAGAGAACAAATGAGAGATTTTCTGTCCATTGTGCTGTATTAGGTGCTTTAAGGGCTGTTTTAGGATGCCGGTGGAAGCGTTCGATAATTCCATTTGATTGGAGGTGATACGCAGACATTCGAATGCTGTTGCACCCAAGCGTGTATCCAAGTTCTCTAAAAGGATTTAGATTCAAATTTTTTGCCCTGGACAAATGTAATATTCAGTTTGGGCATCCAAACTGAATATCCAACCATATACTCTGGCAGGCACGAGCATGTCAGTGTTTGGAATAACTTCCGGCTATTTAGTCAACGGATCTATGATAGTCGTGCGAAACTGTTTCTCCTCAGATGAAGGGAGAGGGCTTATAAAATCTATAATGTACGTGGGCAAAACGAGCATCAGGTTCAACAAATGTATCAATTGGAGATTTGGTATATTTAGTGATTTTAGCTCTTCGACATTTATCTTCGCTGCGCACGAAAGGTTTTATTTCTTTTCGCATGATTGATCATACAAAACGTGTAGCGATTAAATCGAGGGAGGCTGAGATACCGGGATGAGAAAAAGTGTAAGGTTTTGAAAACTGCTTATCTCATGAACTGGGGATCAAAAGGGCGGGAATGGTTTTGGGACATGTCATAGTGCAGATGAATACTATCGAAAGTTATCGAAGTTCTTCATCGTTTGACTGAGCAACAGCGAATTTTTGAAAATATAGCGCAGTAGATGAAATATTATCTATCTCAATTTGGGATAGTGTATCGGCGGCAGTGTCATCAGAGCAATTATATATTCAACGTCATATTTATATTCAGTGGTAAACTTGAAAACAAAATCCAAATGGCGTTATTGACGATGACTGCATTTGTCAAGATGTTGCTGGAATGCAAATTTAAGGAGTTTCATATCATTGTAGATGACAAAATATCTCCCTTAAAAAATATGCCTAAATTTTTCTGCTGAAGAGTACATAGCGGTTCGCGATCATAAGTGAACCAGTTTTCCTAGATTTACGTAGTTTCAGCTGAACCGAAAGGTATTGTTGTTTAGCAAGTTGCATGAAAGAGCCGCCGATTGTTATATATTGACTGATGTAACAATGCTTGATGCACTTAACTGTGCATCGAGCATGGGATTTCGTAACGAGGATAACGGTAGTTTTAATTGCTTTGAAGGAGTGTGTTGCTTCATCGTCTCCTTGTAATCGCTCTGTAGAAGCTTTGAAAGGAGGATGTCTCTATTTATTAGTAAGGCCTTTGAGGAATTTCTCTAAGGGTGCTAGAATGTCAGCGGCTTTAGTAATACAGTGGCTTTGTAGAGACATTAGGTATTTTTGGAAGCAGGAACCATGAAAAATATGCACTGCCTTCGCCGGGAATCGAACCACGGATCTCTGAAATACCGGCTCAGTGTGCTGACCATTACACCACGAAGGCATGCGAAGAAAGCGAGAGAAATACCTTATAGCTTTAAAAATTATAAACCCAAGAAGCGGGTAATTGAGTGAGGTTCTGCGGTTGAGAAAAATCTAGCAGGCATTTTACGCGATCAGGGAAAGGTTCAGCTCCTTCACCCGTTAACGTAACTCCTAGGAAGTCTATGGTAGATTGACCAAATTAACATTTCTCGACATTGATACATAAACCATGTTCCTGAAGCTCAAAAAGTAGCAGAATTAAATGCTCAATGTACTCATGTTTGTTATTAGAAGCTAGAAATAATTCTTTAACAAATACGTAAACAAATGGCAAGTCCGTAGTGACCTCTTCGATGAACATTGAAAAATTTTTTAAGCATTACAAAGACCAAACTGCATTTTCAAACTTTCAAAGAGACCAAAAGTAGTACATCATGCAGATGTATGGGAATATGTTAATACGCTTTGGCGAAATCAATATGACTAAACATTTGTTTACCATGGAATTCTGAGATAAAATCAGCTGTGCATGGAATATGATACTTTTCTTTGACAGGCTATGCATTCAGAGAGGGATAGTCGCCAACAGGTCTCCATTCAACAGACCCTTTCTTCGGCACTATGTGTAAAGGCGAAGAATAGGGCTTTTTGAAGGCCTCATATAACCGGGTTGAATCATGCGCTGAAATTCAGCTTTAGTAATGTCTTGCTTTAGTTAAACTTGCTGTTATGCGACTTGTAACGTTTGTGGGCAGAAAAATGCAAGATGAACTCCTGGAACGACAAGATTCAGAAATTTCTTTCCTAAAAGCTTTGATTTCCTGGCAGAGTAGAACCTAAGAGGAGGAGCTGACATTTTCCGGAAGGTCTTTGTTAGAGAAGATCGTAGAAATATTCGTGTTGTTATAGCCAAAATTCGATCAGGAACTTCCGCAGCTTTATCTGAAATAATAGGAGAGAGCGATGGTAATATAGTTTTGACAGGGAACAGGCATCACTTGATTAAATAGTTAAAATAATAATCAGTCCTCAATATTGTGATTCTGTGCTCAACGCTTCATAATGCGGAGGAGTTCGCTGGGCTTCCAGTCATCGAGGTTTGCTATCGAATTTCTTGAGTCTGTTTCAGAACAGTTCGATAACTTTTCGTTTCAGATCCTGATATGGGTTGACTTGATCAGGCTGAATGATGACATCACGAATAACAGTGGCTATATTAGGCGGCCCGCGAGCCACAGCATAGCTGAATTTAGTATTTTGTTCAGATATCTGTTTAGGAGTTTCTAATTCGAACGTCGATTCCAACATGTGAAGTCAAAGAGATAGATCGGCTTGAATAAAACGTGGAATCACCACAGCAGAAGTTTGGGAATTAGCCATTGTCCAGGTGGAACACTGGCCAGCGATAAGAATCAAAACCCAAAGTGTCCGTTACTATAAAAAGGTTCAAGTTCGAAAGTACCGACGTCACCACTAAAGAGCTGCATTAGTTCATACAAGTCCTGTATTTTAATGAAGCATCGTGGAACAGCATTAAACATAAAAATATAATTTATTCCTCATACAGAAACGTTATTCTTGCCAGGAGCGCTGAGCAGCCTTTCTCCCAGCGAGAACCCCCAAAAAACTGCTGAAGGGAGAGAGAGTTCCTCTCGTAAAAAAATGCACATCATGTGCGCCGTTTGCTGATTGGCTAATGCGGTGCATCTCTGCTCGCATGAATATCATCGTACGCTGTAGAATTGAAAATGAATTTGCTTGCCGGCGACAAGAAGGTTCTGTTTGTTTGACGGAAGTGCACGGCACTGTTAACTTCGAAATTCAAAATCGATCCTTGCCCATTCAATTCTTTCATACAGTCATTTTCCTTAACAAATCGGTTCTTTGAAGCCTTTTACTTGCACGTTCTCCTGGGTCCAATACTTGTATTTCGATGATCAATTCACAGCCTCTCCTCTCGGACGCCAAGGAAGGGACCTTCTTTTGACAATCATTGGCGAGTAACTCCCTTAATAACTTGATTTTTTTGTGTTAATAAGTCTAGCATATGATGTTATTTTTCATAGCTGTTGGGTATGTAATAAAGTTTTCGAAGCCACATATACAAGTAAAAATTTAATTGTTATTCGCGTGTATTAATTACGTGTCTATACAAAAATTATTTTACATCGTATTGATTTTTCTTTTGCAACAATTTTTTAATTGTGTAATTAATATTTTTTTTCTCTAAGCACTTGAGAGGGTTTCACGGAGCATCAATGTTCTGCGGACCACGGGTTGAGAACATTGGGCCTAGGGTACCAAAAAGTCCTGTCCAGAGGTAGTAATAGGTAAGACTAGAAGAGAGCCTGAATGGTAGGGGAAAATGGATGAGAGACCTATAATGTCATTCTCTGGGGTGTTCTTGAAAACTGGGACAGAACTTCTTTCATAGGGTTACCTCTGTGGCTAAATATGGGACATTCCAGACAAATGCTTAGCTAGCAAAGCGGCCAGCCATTTGGGGAAAGAAGTTAAATAGTTTGCACGAACAGAAAACTTTTGTTGTAACATACTAAAACACGATGAATGTTTTAGGAATTCGATATTCTGTTGTACGCAAGCTATATACAAATTTTGATTTTTGTGTTTAAAGAAACTTCCTGACCCAGTGCTAAAATTGTTTTAAAGCAATTCACTATTTAATTTTGAGAAATTCTGGAACTGGATGTAAGTGTCTAGAAAAATGCATTTAAGGTTTTATAACCATATTTCTGAAGCACCTTAAGAAGCATCATCACAGGTTATATTATATTTCAAAATGAGTGGATTTGACCAATTTATGAACAACAGACACATTTAAAATTTTCATTGCGTGCACTTATATTGAAGAGAAAATAATACTGAAATGCAGAAAAGTACGCTTGACGGCGGAAGATCTTCAGAATATTTTTGTTCCTTCAAAAAGATATTCTTATTTCTTTTTGAAATGCACTTTTTCCTACCTTTCTTTTTCTCCGAGCTGGAATAAGTTCCAATTAAAAATGAATTTCCTGTTTACCTAACTGAAAATTTGCATCTTATATTTAAAACAAAGAAACCGTCTTTTTTCATGCAAAATTCATTAAATTGTTCATTTTATTTTTCTGTAAAAATAGCTTAATGTCTAAGTTAAGCTAACTGAGTCAGTCAGTTTTAAATTAAATTCTTGATTGGCTTAGTAGGAATGAATCTGAAATAACTTTGCTTGTTTAAAATATGTAAGAATGCTGCAGAAGTTAATTTCACTCTTACTATTTTTACTTCCTTGTACGAAGTAAAAAGGAAGTATTGTAATTGCGAAAAATTTCGGGTATCATATTTCAACGAAAATATCTACAGGGTGTTTATAAAGTCCCGGACCCATTTCGATATTTAATAACTCATAAAATAATAAAGATAGATTAAAATTAATAACATAAATGGTTAGAGGGACTCAAAAAGTTTCATGACCCTTGTCAATGAACGTCCACGTGTGCCCCCTTCGTCGCTCGGAGATATCAAGTCGATATTCAATTTCACGCCAGGTACCGGCAAGCATGTCGGCATCCACAGAGGCTATTGCGGTTGTAATTCTGGTTTTTAGGTCATCAATGTTCGACTCTCTCCTCTTGTAAACGTTGCCCTTTACAAATCCCCAAAGGAAAAAGTCCAGCGGCGTTACATGAGGTGATCTGGATGGCCAAGGAACTGGACCTCCTCGCCCAATCCATCTTCCTGTAAAAGGGTCATTCAAAGAACTACGAACGATGGTACCCCAATAAGGTGGTACACCATCTTGTTGCAAAAAGACATGTGGCTGAAGCTCTTCTAGTTGTGGAAATGCGAAGTTTTCCAATATGTCTAAGTATACGACTGATAAGACCGTCCAATATTAAATTTTGTACAGGACTGCTACAACATGTAGATGTGCACCTCCTGTTTTGGTTGCAATCGGCTGCACAAAATTATATAAATATATGCATATATACACTCTTAGACAACAACAACAACAACAAAAAAAAAAAAACGACGCACCAAGACGGACCGAGAAGATATAAAGCAAATTGGACACAAATTGCTATGCATACAGGTTTCGACGGAAAATGCAAAATTTTACATTTTGGCTGCCAATGAATGAATGGTTGTCGCTACAGCGCATCTGATCTGCGCAACTGACAGGATATTTAAGAGGAGAAATTACGAAAACTATTTCAGGTCATAAATTCTTCAGGAATTTCATTCTGTGTATTCTCGTAGACAGTAACTATGCCTCGCATACAGGTGTGCGAACGATATGCGCAGATGTCAGAATTTGAGAGAGGTCGTGTAGTTGGGCTCAAAGAAGCCGGTTGGTCTTACCGGCGAATAGCTCGATATTTAGGCAGGAGGGATGCCACTGTTAGACAATGCTGGCCGAGAACCAGGAGTGATTGTCTGGGGTGCCGTTTAATTTCATAGTAGAACCCCTTTGGTTGTCATCCATCGCAACCTTACAGTACAGCGGCACGTCGACGAAGTTCTAGGGGCCTGTTGTGTTGCCCTTCATGTCAGGCCACCCTGGGCTTACATTTCAGCAAGATAATGCTCACCCCCACACTGCACATGTTTCTACTGCTTGCCTTAGTGCTTGTCGAACATTACCTTTGCCAGCAAGGTCGCCGGATCTCTCTCCTATTGAGCGCGTTTGGAGCATTATGGGCAGGGCCCTCCAACTAGCTCGAGTTTTGACGATCTAACGCTCCAGTTGGACAGAATTTGGCACGCTATCCCTCAGGACCCTTATCAATCGATTATTCGCAACCTTTATCAATCGATGCCAAGCCGAATGACTGTTTGCATAAGGGCCAGAGGTGGACAAATGCGTTACTGACTTTTTCACTTTGTGAATTTCTATCACTTCAATAAATCATCCAATTTTTCTCAAACTGTAATCATTTGTTTTTCTGTACATGTACATCACTTCTACCGATTTCCGTCCCATTCGGATAACTCCTTCTTGGTGCGTGTTTTTTTTTTTTTTTTTTATAAGATTGTATATCCACTCTGCTTTGCTACAAAAATGATTGAATTATGTTGTTCTTATCTTCCGGGTAAGGTTTTTATGCCTTTAGTATATCAGCATGCAATATTTGTGGACTATCAACAATTTAAAAGTTATTTAAGTGCGGCTAGGCCTAATTGTTTTGACTATAGGAGCCATATTTGTTTACATTTGAAACTTAGCACAATAATGGATTTGTTGCCAATCTAGAGAAACTAAACTTCGCAACAACAAAGATAACGCCTTGTTTTATTATTGTGAATTAAATCATGCTTAATCAATTCTGGAATTTATTTGAGGAAATAAATGTTTAAGATTTATTTCGTAATTTTTAATATAGTTATTTTGAGGTTTTGTGTATTTCTGTCTTCTCGCGAGGTGAGAAATGAGTTAATCGAATGAGAAATACTGAATCGTCTGTGAAAAACTGTTTCTTTCTTTCTTTTTTTAATTTTAGTTTGTCTAGTTTCTTGTACACATCGTTTTAGATTTAGTATAGTATTTGAGTAGAATTTCTGTGCATTCTGATTTATAAAGTCAATGAGATAAAACGCTGTTAAGTGAATCTAGCTCCAGAGTGTCGCTATAGTAAACAAACATAGTGAATTTTAAAGAGTGCATTTATTCTATTGTGGTTTATGTGCTATCGACGAAGTAGATTTAATTCAATCCAATAAGTTTAAATGAAATGAAAAATGCGTACAATTTAATATTCGGTAGAAGGAAGTCATGTGGTGTACACATGAGATTGTTAATATTCATAAAACAAAAATGCACAGAATTATGTGTAATACATGTATGCAAAATTATATTTTTTTAAAATTAAAGCATTCCTAGTATTTGTAGTATTTGAGTAATTTTATTATCTTTTTACAATTTTATAAAATAAATGTTTTATATTAAAAGTTAATTTTTTTCTTGTAATAATTATTTTAATAGGCAAAGGTACTGAATTGATATAAATTTCAAACGCAGTAAAAAATACATAGTCCCTCCCAGACTTATGCCTAGTTTGAATAAATAAATTTCTGAATATGCCAGTCTACCAACATTGTTGTGTAAATAAATTACTCCATTTTACACATAAGCTGCGCATTTAAAATTGACCAATAAGAATTCAATAAGTATTTTTTACTAAAACTTAATTTCTTTTTTTCTGATTTTCTGAATTCAATGATACAAGCTTTGATTAAATTATGGAAAATGTAATATTTTATAAAATTTCAGTGTTGGATCCTTAACTTATTTCACCCTGTGAGCAAAGCTTAGTTAGTATTTGAAGAAGGAAGGAAAGTTTTAATGTATCGTTTTTCTAATTTTAGCTACTTAGCATGTATGATGATCCAGTATCTAAAGATTATGATGATGCTGAAATTTCTATGGACTTTAGTTACCAAGGACAGCAGGGAACTAGTAAAAGGTGTTTAGAATATATCTGTTATTTTCTGTACTTTATTATTTTAAAATCATTTTTAATGTAACCAAATTGTGAAAAAAAAGTTTATGTATACTGTAAATAAGTTAATGTAAATATTATAAAACCTTTTAGAGAGGAATCTTTGTGCAATAGGATGCTGTCTTGAAAAACTTTTTTGTAAAAACATATTTTTCTTTTCATACATAAAATTTCTTATTATAATTCACTTTTAAGATGTACTTTATAACTGTTTATTAATTAAGTTGTCCAATAAAAATTATTCTTTTAAAAACTTCACAGATGCCACAAAGGTGTAATCTATTAATTCAAAATGCATACACATTTAAAATTTTTAAAGTGCATAACAATTTGAAGCTCATTTAAATAGCAAAAATTTACAAGTGTATTTTGCTCAAAAAACGTTTGCCCTGGTATTATAAATGAAAGTTAACTTGCTATTCTAAATTAGTAAAAAAGAAAATATGAATAAATGCTAGTGTTTCAAATTGTAGTTACTGGGTGGCATATCTTATTGATTGTTAACAGTTTCAGTGCATTGTTTCGTATAATATTTTATATATTCTCAAGAAAAAATAATTATAT
>KK119568.1:39546-65266 GCA_000611955.2 Stegodyphus mimosarum
TTTAATGGAGAACTGCATTTTAACATTTACTTTTGATTACTATAAATATACAAAAATAAAAATGTCTCAAATTTGTTTGATACAGGTCTAAATTCTTTTAAATTTTCTTTTCAGTTCAACTTCTGAACCTAGGTACGTAAAACTAAATCAAGTTTTATGTTGTTATGTAAGTATAATTTAGTGATTCAGATGTTTAGTGATGCTGAGAATGAAAATATACTGTATTTTTGAATTGATTTGTTTATATGTAGTTTTTGTGAAAGGAAAGTATTAACAAAAAATCCACATTAAATCATGTTTAATACCATATTTTAAGTATTTTAAGAAATATTTTACTAGCGCGATCTATTTGCGAGAATGACGCCACATTTTGTAGGAAGATTAAACAAGACGGGGGACGAAGGATTCAGCGAAAAAACAAATTAGTTCCAAAAGTCACCGCTAGGGGAATATTTGGCACTGTGTAATAGGAAATAGAGTGTTAACAAATGCAAATCAATACGGAAATTACCTTTTATTTTGCATTCAAATGAGGTTCAATATGGCTGCCGTTGTTGTGGACCACATATTGCATTATCTGCACAGTATGCACAACAGCAGAAAGTAACATGTCTGTGGAATCTCCCGTACAGTCCGTGATATGTTATCCTTCAACGTAGCCGGGTCCTGGACTACTCCTTGATAGACCTTGGACTTAAGGTAACCCCATAGCCAGAAGTCACATGGGGTAAGATCAGGCGACCGAGGTGGCCATGCAGTTGGAAAGTAGCGGCTAATGACTCTTTCTGTCGTAGCATCTGTTGCACCCGTACAGCAACGTGTGGAGAGGCTCCATCTTGCATGAAAATCATTTTCACCAGGCATTGTCTTTGCTGAAGTGCCGAAATGACAAAGCTGTTCAACATGTGGCCATATTTCTCTCCGGTAACAGAACAGATTTCCGGTCCTATCGGGGTAACGTTCTCATAGAAGAATGGACCTACGATAAATTCCCCTGTGAACCCACACCAAACAGTTACCTTTGGTGAATGTAAGGGAATTTCTGTCACTGCATGTGGTGATTTGTCATCCCAAATTCGACAGTTCTGGGTATTCACAGTTCCATTGAGGTAAAAGTGGGCCTCGTCTCCCCATAAGATTTTCCACGACCAAGCAGCATCCACCTCCATTCTGGCAAGAAAGGTGAGATTTGTACGCCAAATATTCCTCTAGCGGTGACTTTTGGAACTAATTTGTTTTTTCGCGGAATCCTTCGTCCCCCGTCTTGTTTAATCTTCCTACAAAATGTGGCGTCATTCTCGCAAATAGATCGCGCTAGAGAACACTGTGAGCACTGTCAGTTTAATTATGGCCACCCGGTATATACTGCTAATCAAGTGCACGGATCTGAAATACTTGCAGGATATTTTTGACATTCAAAAGCAAATACTTTTTTGGGTAAAGGTATAATTATGACACTTAATTTAAATGCAGGACTCTTGCAAAAATTTTTTTTATTTTTTAGCCGAAATGGATTAGTCTGGAAACGGGATTTTCTGTCTTCCACTGTAAACGGTTGTATCACGTTTCAAATTGTCACAGAATATTATTATTATTTTTAAAGAAATTAAATGAAGAATTTGCATGTATATAGGTATGTTCTTTGTAATGTGAAAATAAGGCAGTACGTAGAGCCATCAAATTTTAAATAACATAGTCCTTCATTCGAACATGTATGCCTGGAAGCCCGAATTTTGAATTTCAAATTTTATAATGCATATTTTATAAAACTTTAATAAATTTTTGATTAATAAACCTATCGATTTAAAAGCAAGCGTATACGGGAAACAGTGTAAGGAATAAAACAATTTTATTTCCAGTATGCGAGACTGTATATCAGAAATTCTAAAGACATGTTGTTTTTAAAAATTTTGTGATTTTGCTGTTGATTTGAATTTTACGTGGCGTAAGTGAGAAGAGCCTGTTATTTAATAAATAAAGATAATACACAAATGTTAATAATAAAAAGACAAAAAAAAGTTTGCAAGCCAATTGAACATTGATATGATGAACTAAGAAAAGACTGAAAAAAATAGAAAAATATATGCCAACATTTAACACTGCATAGGGAATTCTAAACTTATGCTGCTTTTAAAATTTTTATAATTTTGCTTTGACTGGTACATGGCATAAGTGAGAAGAAAATGATGCTTAATAATGAAGCTAAGAAGACAAAATGGGTTTGGAGTGAGGGCAATAGCAGACTGGGAGACTGCGAGCTCGGAGAGAGCATAAAACACCTTAACAAATGCTTTTGGGTGATCGTTAAATCTGAACACTTTCAGATTTTTTTCAATTTCTTTTACAATTCTTTTTTTTCCCATCTGTGTTTTTAGTGTTTCATTTTTTATATCTTTATAAATTTCATTGCATGGAACTCATAGTCAATGACAATGCATGAAATCCTCTTTTAAAATTTGTATTTCTTTCAATGGGAAGATTTTCATTTAAATTAAAACACTAGCTGTTTAGCTAAGTGTGGGCCTTATGCTTCTTAAATTAATGCATTTAACTTCATCATTTCCATCTATTCTACGATCCTTTGAATACTTTTGCCTTATCCCAGATGTCATTTCTCCAAAAATTGCTTCATCAGCCCTTTCTTCTAATACTTCTTGAATATCTCCTCCAACACTAACAGCGTCAAATCCTTTCTCTTAGTCAGTACTAGTATTGAACGTATTCTGTTTTGTAGGCTTGATTAGATGTACATTTTAAATTCATTCTGCCCATAAATTGTTTAAACAAATATAGCAAGAATTTAATGCTGATGGTTTTATCAATTACCTAAAAAAACTGCTTTGCAGCATTTGTTATTTTCAGTACGGAGATTTCATCTCCTGATGAAATAGAGAGTATTGTCATTTGAGAGAAATATTTATTATGAGCCTCATGCATGAATAGGCTGGTAAAGTAAACGCAGCTAAGTATTTTCTGTATTTCATAAGTGTACAATTCTCCATGTGGCATTATAAAATAATATTATAGCATTTTTTCCTCTGCCATTTTGAACAGTTCACTGTAGGTTTAAGATTGTATGTTCTATATATTTAATTTCTTGGGAACTAATTCTTAAATTAGTAAAGCCTATTTTAATTGTTTTAGCATAAAATTGTTTCACATGTTAAACTGAAATATGCATACCAAGATCAGACTGCTGTTTCTTTTTAATCTAATTTTTTATATTCTTTAAAATTTTGAAAAATTAGTGATGAATTCTTGAATTGTGTTAAACTGTCATGTGAAATTTTTAAATTGCAATCTTTCTTCTTCTTTACTTCATGGCAATGATATCTCATAATTATATAGTTTTTAATATGTTGGATGTTGAAGTATCAGTGGCTGTGTCATATATTCTTCATAACAGCAGCTTTCTCGGTATTCAGTCAAATTTTATGAGGGTATAACAATATTTTAGGAATGTCATGTTATATTGGACCTGCTTGTATGGATATATCTGTGTTTTGTGTATAAAAATATCGTTTTCTTATATTTGCTGTATTTAAATAAATATTTAATCGAGATATATTAACATAATTTTTTGGATGTGGGCAAAGGTTGTTGGCGGTATTTTGTCGGTATTTGTAATTAAAATTGTTCTTCAGAGTTAAATTTTTAGGCATTGATTAATGTGTATATCAGTTGTGGCATTTAATTATTTGCATGAGTTTTTTTTGTAAATTTAAAGTCCATTTGTGCAGTGCGTTATTCTATTAGTTGTTGCTATGGAGTTTGTCTTATTTGTTATTATTGTGTTATAATAAAAGAGTTTTATCAAGCTCCTGTTATATTTTTACATAATCACTGCAAACATTTTTTTATTAATTATGCAAATTATGCAAACATTTTTGTGCTTTAAATATATGTAAAATTTATTATTATTGTAAATTGGAAAGTAACATTTTATTTATAGATATCCATGAAAGATAATTTTTATCTAGATTGAATTTTTTTTATATTCAATA
Source organism: Stegodyphus mimosarum (assembly GCA_000611955.2). Lineage (NCBI taxonomy): Eukaryota > Metazoa > Arthropoda > Arachnida > Araneae > Eresidae > Stegodyphus > Stegodyphus mimosarum. The sequence continues at coordinate 43,551 of KK119568.1, forward strand.
ATACTTTTTCATAAATTGAATTACTTCCTAAAATTTCTTGATTTCAAAATAAAAGATGTTATTATTAAAATATATATATTTTTTTTACTTAGATCTGTTCTGTACGATGTTAAGATGCATCAAGCTGATATATCATTGGCACCTGTTCCACTTCCTCCCCGAAGCAAAATTAAAGAGGTAACTTCCAGAAATAATTTTGATATCTTTATTATGATGACTTGGTATTTTTACTTTACTTTTTTCTTTGAATACAGGTTGAAATATGCATATTAGCATTTATGCAAAATGCAAGAAAGCAAGACAGGAAATTAATTGAGTAACTGAGCTTTCAATTCAATAGCCATTAATATTTTTAAAAATTCTGTTTTTCTCTGAAGATAATTTGGAGTCAGTAATCAGCTGGCTGAGATGAAATAATGTAAGGAAATATTTCTTTGTGTCAACTTCTCTGACTGATGTAAAGAAATATTTGCTCACATTATTTCATCTCATGACTTTAAATTTGTTGTAGTTTTTGAACTACGCATGTTGGAACTTAGACAGGCTTTTTGCGATGTATCATTAAGTCATATGAGACATTGGACAGCTTGTGCGAGAAATACTAGTTGAATGAGTATTATCATTGTGAATCATAATGAAAATCAATAGTTCATCAGAATCTCAACATTGTAAAGCTTATAATGACTGTAATGCATGTGTGTTATTGCATTATTCGATTTCATATCATACCTCAAAGAGAGGCCATCAATGATATATCACTATTCATTCTTGGAACATCAGCCATTGCAAAAGAAATGGTAACAATTTTATCAAAACCCTCCCATTATTTGTAGGACAGTACTCAGGAACCTGTAGTGTAATCTGCACTTGATTTATTTGCTTAATGGGGCTGAGAAGAGCTCTACCGTCTATCATATTCTCTAGATTAAAGCTCTTGTAACTTCTAATTTTTAAGATGAAGAAACTATTTAATGATATTTATTTCCAAACTATTTCAGAGATTGGTTGGATAATAGACCACTTCATTTGAGCTCTCAACAGAGTAGGCATCGTCATGACTATACTGTAATTTCCACATTGCTGCTACTACTCATAGATTGAGCTTTTATTGTCCTTTGATGTAGTCACCATAATTCTGATGACTACACCAAAAGATGAAAAAGTTTCATAGAAGTATCTCTTTTGTACCAATTTCAGGATGCCATGTAAAAACAAGGCACATCATCAGTACGTTGTAAAGCCAGTGTATATGTATAACAACTCCCCCCTCCCCCCCCAAAAAAAGGGGAAAAAAGAAAGAAAGAAAAATGGGACAGTTCTGTATTACTATTCTACTCAGCTAATTGAGAAAATTCAGCTTGAGTTTTTCGTGTCTTGAAACACGACTTAATATACACTCACGTTTGTGAAAATTGCAACACCAAGAAGGAATCGTCATAATTGAATGCAATTTAATACACAGTTGAGTGGTAGTGGTACAAATAAATGATTAAATGTTCAAAGCAAACAAACAAGAACAAGAGATCAGAATCAGTATTTTGTGTGGCCACCACGCGCCGCAATAAGTGCTGCTACACGACGTGGCATGGAGTCAAACAAAGTTTGAATGTCTGACTGAGGAAGAGCATTCCATATCGTTTGTACGCGTACCCAAAGTTCGTCTGCAGACGCAACAGGACGAGGATCACGAGCAAGACGCCGACCAATGACATCCCACACATGTTCAATTGGCGACATATCCGGGGAACACGGAGGCCAAGGAAGAAGCTGTACCTGCTGCGCTGCAAAGAAGGATTTAACAATCCGAGCAGTATGAGGGCGGGCATTGTCCTGTTGAAATACAGCGCCTGGCAAGCTTTGAAGGAAGGGAACAGCTTCGGGCTGTAGAACTTCACGGATATACCGGTTGCTGTTCAGATTGCCCACAATTCGTAGCAATTGAGATCGTCTATGATATGCTATGGCGCCCCAGACCATAACTCCGGGTGTTCGTCCACTGTGGCGTTCGATAATGCACTCCGGAAGGTGGCGTTCACCGGCATAGCGTCTGACACGAATGCGGCCATCATGGTACCACAAATTAAAGCGGGATTCGTCAGAAAACACGACATGCTGCCAATCAGCACGCCAGTCTCTATGCTGATTGGCCCATTGTAGCCGCAGGCGGCGATGGTCGTGCGTTAGGGGGATCCTGTATAAAGGAGTCCGTGCGCGCAGTCCACACTGCAGCAGACGTCTACGAATTGATGAAGCACACAATGAAACACCTGTAGCTATTGACCACAGTGCTGCCAATTGTCTAGAGGAAGCTGTACGGTCCGTCCGCGCCATGCGGACCAGGTGTCTATCATCGCGAGCTGACGTCACATTTCGGGGTCCACTCCCGGATTTCCGAGTTGTCCGACACTCGTCCGTCCACTGCTTCCAAACGCGCATCACTGTGCTGCTGTTACGCTGCACACGAGAGGCTACTGCACGATACGACAATCCAGCTTCACGAAGGCTGATGATTCTCCCTCGTTCAAACTCTGTAAGTTGTTCAAATCTCGCTCTCTTTCGTCGACGAGGCATAAGTACAGATTGAGTTAACGTTTACCACTAGCAGATAACCACCGATAACCATACACGCCTCGCTACAGCCGTCTATTTATTCGGATCCATCAGCCGTTCAGAGGGCGCTGCTCAGCATACGCATGCGCTACGGATTTGCAATTCTAATCATTTGCATATCATGCGCTACTTTGCATTTCCTGAAAATTTCAGCTCACTCGCGTAAGTCCTTCATGGTGTTGCAATTTTCACAAATTCTCTTTATTCATTCGGGTTGTGTACTTTAAGCATATTTATTAGCGTAAATGTTTTTTTCCCCCAATTCGATTTTCTGTATTTGAATATCATTTCTTTCGAAAGAATGCTTTGTGACCCAGTGTTCATAATGGTGCTTTTGAAACCTATATACTACATTTAAAGAGAGAATTAATGCATTTTTCAGTAATTATGTTTTTAATATATTTAATAATGACGTTTCTAATTCTTCTTCAGTAGGTTCTTTAGAAAAGTTATGTAAATGGAAAAGATGTATAATCGACATTTAAATTTAAAATGATATGCATATACAAAATTTTCTGTGGCTTTTACGCAGTTTTATTCATTGTGCCATTGTTTTACACAGTTTTATCATTATACTTTTAGTTTGTAAAAATATTATCTATATTTTTGAATAAGTTCAAATTTTTCATTTTTTTTAATCGCAAAGATCAAATAGCATAATTAAAAAGGAAACTAAATTTTATTGTAAAAAATTGCTATTGCTTCTGAACACAAGAATAATGCCTAGAACTTTTTTTTTCTTAGTGCCTTATTTCCTCAAGAAGATTTTAATGATTTTCTTGAGTCATTCTGCAGATACATCCGCGATCATACTTCCTTTTTTATTCGCTATATACCATAAACACTTCTGAAGTAGCTTGGTTTGTAGGGATTTAAAAGTTTTCTCAGTAGCCCTTCAGGCTCTACTCGACTGACAAGCAAATTACCGCTAAGATGATAAAGTCTTTTTTTTTTTTACCTTGAAATTAACAGAAGGCACTGCGTGTGTTACAGACGGAACACCTCCGCTTGTGGTATTTAAAATAACATAAAACTGAAAGACTGAGAAACAACTAGTTTGAGGCTACACACGAAATAGTTTTCTCAAATTACATCGCTTTCAACATCGGCTAGCAAGGTGGCTAAAGCTAGAATAAACATGAAGGGGGCTAAAGCTGGAACTGGTAGAGCTGGCGATAGTACGTAACTGCAAGCGGAGGTGGCCAGAAGCTCTAAGACATTCAAACCCTCGGCTTAATACGCAACAACTAATTTGCAATCTGGTTCGGACTACGAAAGAAGTTATAGTAAAGTTTCAAATCATAATAACTGGTTAATTAACATAAAATAAGTAGAAGTTACTTCTCCCATTTCATCAGTATTTGGTCAAAATAAAATAGTGAAACGATTTTAACCGTGACACGGAACGTCTTTAGAATCTAGGTATTCTCAAGGCATGAGATGAAGAAAGACTTCCTTCAACACAGAATACGTCTTTGGCCGATATCCATACATTTCTTTCGATAAATTCTTAATCTTCAGTATATTCGGCTGACACATCATTTTATTCTCCGCTTATGATAAGATATGATATTCTATGACGTAATTTGGATTTATACAGCCATTCAATTCAAAAACTATCCCCCTTTATATTTACCTGCAATGTTATTTCTGATGTCTTTTCCATTAGCATAGGCCAGTTTGTTGCAATATTTCACGCACGGCAGTGAGTGAAAAATTTAGCTAACTATGGTTTAAAAGTCCAGATATTTTCACCTTGAACACGCAACATCTTTGAAACGAATTTTCTAAATACTGTTATTCTTTCTTCTTTAAAAAACAATTATTTTCAGTACTGAAACAAGAATATTCAGTTTTTTTATTAGTTCCATAAATTTTATATTCTTATCAAATTCTCTTAAAACATTTGTCTTATCTTTCAGAAAGACTGATTTTCATTTTCTAGACATTTTAGTTGCAAATTAAGCTTAAAATAAATCCCACGAAGCAAATAGTTGAGTTAAAACGTGCTTAGAGAATGGTAGAGGGCAAGGTATCTCGCAAATCTTTCTGATCAATAGAACCCAGTATTTGTTCTGTGCCTCCCATTAATCCTGTTTAAAGTAAGGTGCAAATATTCTAAATCATATAATTTTTATGAGCAGTACCTGATATATTAAAAGCATGCATTTTTAAAATTATCTCTAAGAAAAGATAAAGAAGTAAAACTAGCTATTTGAAATATTGTTAGAAAATTAATATAAATTTTTTTATTTCATATATTCTCACTAAAGGATGGGATATCACCAAAAAGGAAAAAGCAAAAAATTTGTCCAAATACAGTCATGTTTATAGAAGCCAAAACTGAAAGGACACACCTCTCGAAAAACAAATATTAAAAACTCGCCTTTGAATCTGTACCGATTTCGAGTACTATATTTCGATATTCCTTTGGCTTACCTTTGAATTCCTAGTTTCGATAACCATTCTGTCAAAAATTTAGACTGACTGAAGTTCAAATAATAAAAATAATCTAGCTTTAGTGTAGTTCAGGTAATCAGAGTTTTAGTGTATATTCACAGTATGAGAATTACGTAATCAGAAAGGATAAAAAAAATAGAAACATTGTTAACATGCGATTTCCTGTCTTAAAGCAAATACGAGGATCATCGTATAACTCGAGTTATTAAAGAAAAGGCTTGTAGTATTCCTTTTTGGCATGGCCCTAAGCATAGTATGTCGCATTCCTCTTTATCTCTTCTATCTGAGAAAAATCTTTACTTTGAAAAGTAACTTCAGTTTGGGGGAAGCGAAACGATCGCAGTGAGCTAAATCTGGAGAACACGCTGGAGGACTTAAATATACATAGCGTATATACCGGCGTATAACACGCACCCATAATTTTAAACTACATTTATTAATTTTTAAGTATATTCGCCGTGTAACGCCTGCCCTTTTCTTAGCGAAGAAACTTTAAAAGATACATGTGCGATGCTCATACCTTTTTAAATTCATTCCAAGATTTTTCCCACCCGTTAGAACACTGGTATACTAAACTGACTAGCGATAAAGGAAACAATAAAAAAAAAAAAAAATGGGGGGGGGGGGGGGAATGCTTAAGCAGGAAAATAATTCTGCAAAGAAGCTGGGCTACATTCAATGCAGATGTGCGAGAATGTTCTTCTAGGGTTTTGAAAAAAGGGGAACAAATTTTGACGTAACAATGCCCTTTCGACCCGAATGAATTCGCTGAATTAGGAGTCAAATTGTTCTCTTTCTGTAGTCTTATGAAGACGTGATTTTGAAGTAAACATCGAAGGCTGTGGTAAATCGCATTTGCGTTAGTTGAAATGCAGTTGATCTGGTATGCCTTTTAGTAATAAATACAGCTTCTGCCAAACGGTATAACACAGTGCTGGTTTCAAATCCAAAGCCATTCAGTTTTCTAAAGAAAATGGAAATTGTGCTGCAGCAAGAATATTTGGTTTTGCGGAAAGTTGGAACAAATGATGAATATTTTTTATGATCAGAGTAACAATGATGGTGAAGATGAACTTACTGAATTTACAGATTACTCTGAAAAGTATTGATTAATTTTCATTTTTCTCAATATGGATTCATATTCATAGAATCTTACAGACACTCTTATTCAATCTTATAATCTTATTCATCGAATCTTACATAATTTGTATTCTAGAAAACAAAGAATTCGTATAATTAAGAATGAAAAACATTTATAGGTAAAAGAATTTTTTGCACGATTACCACTTTATGATTCTAAGGTAATAAAACTTCATGAAAATATTAATGATGTATTTTCATATTTTTAGAATATAACAAAATTAGAAATTAAAAGATACTAGGAAAGCACAAAGAGTATCATTAAATGGCATTTAATGAGAGGAAAGTCAACCTTTAATTATAATTTATAAGATCGCTAACTACTGGTAGTTCGTTACTTCCATTCCAGGCAAATGTGCTGGCTACGTGGTTGGCTTTCCTCATGTGTAACATGAATACGAGTCAATTTCTCTTAGAAAGTCCTCCACGAAGACATTCCTTCTTAGGCAGTTAGCTCTTGCGTGCTTTGCCATATTCCAATGAGCACAAACATATTTATTATTCCGCCCTTCCAATGCAAATTGAATGTGACTTCAAAAGTCGCAAATATGTCGGTGAATTTTTGTCGTACGAAAGCCAAACTTTTTGTGTTTTATTTTTTGTAACTAGTGCAAACGTTTTATGAATATAAGTGTAGGGACATGAAAAACGTATAAAAATGAGTTTTTGTGAATTTGTAAAATCAATATTTATGTTGTTTTTTACGATTGGATTCAACGAGTGCGAAAATAAAGGCCGGATAATTGGGCTTTGATCGACACGTTATGGGTTGGTGAATCATATAGATTATACAGTATTTATTTACTTTTTTAATTTTTAGATTCTTTTATTAAATTTATTCTTTCATAGATTTTTTTTATCTTTGTTATAAATTTTTCTTTGCACCAAAATTTCTTCTTTCGGGAAATTATATGAAATTAAACTGATGATCACTTAAATTTCTCCTCATTAAAATAAAATAATCTATTTAAAATTATTTAATTTTTGTAACTTTGATTTTGATATGTATTTTCCCCACTTCTCCCCAGGTTGCTTTGAGCTCTACCCATATGATAGTTTTAACATCTGAACTCTTAGTGTATACGTGGGGTGATGGGAGGAAAGGTCAGCTGGGGCATGGAAAGTTGGAAACTTGGAGAGAAAAGCCTTTATGTGTGGATGCTTTAAAGGGGAAGAATATTACAAGGTAAACTTTAATTATGTTTTGTTTTTTTATTTTACTTCAATTAATATTTAAGAGTATATTGTAAGTAAAACAAGAAACAGTTATATACGAAAATTTTCTCTGTGTAGGATACGATGGAAAATAAATTTCATATGAATTTTTATTAAGATTTTAAAACATTAGCAAAAAAAAAAAAAGGCATGGGAACATATACTTTTAAGTTTTATTTTAATTTTTCTTTCCTATGAGCTCTTACTTCAAATTCCTGTTGGAATGAGGGCGCATTTCAGCTTTATGCTAATTTGAAGTGGAGCCAAGTTTTGTATTTAAAAGGTTAGCAAGGAACTTCTCAGTGTGAGAGAGCTTTTAGTCTCAGATCACTGCGGCTCTGTTCAACGTTCGCCTGACTAGCTAGTATTTAAGTTCTAAGCCTTAGCGCTGTCACGCTATTACTTATTGAAGTAATCTAAGTGCGTCAGTATTAGCCAAATTTTGCTACGCACCATTGATAATTTAGCATAGAGGCCAACCTCGCGTTTATAGCTCTGAGAGCAACGACTTCTTAATTTTCTACTTAACTTTATTTTAAATTATTTGTTTGTTCAGTGTAGACCCAAGTGCGGTCATTATTTTTTGTTTTCCCTTCCGAGTTGGGAAGTGGCTGTAAATAGTTGTTTAATAAAAGGGTTATTTTAAAACCCTCCTTACGTGCAGTTATTCTACCACTTCCACTGAACATAGCTGCATTCAGCTCCCTGTCAGGACTAACAACGTCACGAATATGTTCGCCAAAAGTATGCACAGAACACCCAGTCCTGACAAATTATATAAAACATTTTATAATCATATCTCTGGTATTGTGGTCTGTAGAAACCACATCTGGTATTAATCTCATGCTTATCATATTTAAAATTCTAAAATAAAATTTGTTAAAGAAAAATCCTAAGACTTACAGGTAGTGTTTGTACATTTTTCGAATGATTTCGGGGTCGTTTGTTTAATTAATGTTTAAAATGTACAGTGTGTTTTTTTAATGTTCCATCTGATAGCCTTTTTCTGGACTATAATTCTCCATTGTGATTTTCACGATAGAAGGACCTTTTTGTAAAATTTCAAAGGGTATTGATTTCGATTCGTCCTCCACCAGTTTCCAAAGTCCAAGTTTTGCGCTTGTGAGCTGTTTTCAAGACACCAAACGTACAATAGTCCAACACGTTGAAAAGATATTGTTACGTGCTTACGATTTCGTAATGGATTGAATGCGCACAAAAACCGATGATAGCTTGATATTTTTTTCCCTCCAAAAGAAACACTTAACAGTTGTGGAACTTTTCACAAAAATTCTCGTACAGCTCTTCTCGGTATCATAAAGCACAATCAGTAGTTGCGCATCAAACTGCTAAGAACGTTAAACACAACGCAGTGCGAAGCGCATGTAAAAGGCGCAGCTCTCACGGAGATCTCAGTACTCCGACTTCAGTTCTGAATAACAACTGAAAGTTGGTTCTCTCTCCGGTCTTATATAGTTTTACCCAGCCGCCTCGAAATCTCTAGCACGTTCCCTTTCTCAAAATTACTGGAAGGCATATACGGTTAAAATTTTATATAAGGGCCGGATACCGTTACAGTTACATACAGGGATCAATTACAGTACCAATAATAGTTATACAGGGACCGGACCAAAATACTGCCAAATGGTTGCCAAGTTTAGTGACTTTTGGCTATTTCTCTCCAAATTAGGTGCCAAAAATTAGTCGCCGAAACCATCACTGGCTTGGCTTGGCGATGTGTAGCCAGTTTAGCGAGGTAGCCAATTACCTCAATGTTAAATAGATTTGCCCCTGTAATCTTGTTTTCCCGTTAGAACTTCATTCTCATCAGACTTTTCATTTTTCATTATGCAAAAGATACTACAATTTTACATATAAGTTAACTAAAATTATTTAGATATTTAGGTAATTCGTAGAAATATATATGCAGTACCTGTATTACTCCCCATTTTCCCAAGGAATACAGTAGTGTTTTTCGAAGTATGATTTGTTGCTTTGGCTTGGTGAATTTTCACTCTTTAAAAGACGTTGAGATAAAGAAATGAAATTTTTCCTGAAACTGTCGGACGTAAAACTCTCTCTTGATCATACTTTGAATTGATTTTAACACTTTTTTCTCACTCTTCTTATTTTTAATTTCCCATTGTAAGAGAATCCTGCGACAGTGATAAATTCTTAATTGAAATTTTCTTTCCATTGAGGGAACCAGAAATTTTTTGTCGTCGTCTTCGATAATAAATAGACTTCTTTTATTGCAGCCATTTAGGTAAACCTATGCTTCATCAAAGGCCATAATATATTTCCATTTATCTCCTGCTAAATAATTTTCATACAGGGTTCTACAAATTGTTCTGCGTTGAGCCACATGTCTGAAAAGCTGAAATGTCTCTGAAAAGCTGTGAATATTATTTTTTTAGGTTTCGTAAGTTGCAGATCTTGGTTTATTGTTTTATTTATTGTTATTGCAGGTATATTTAAAGACTTTTCAACTGATTTCTGCGTCGGCAGTTTTTTTTTTTTTCCTCCTTTTACCAACGATTTAACCATAGAAACGTTAGAAATAATATATAGACCCACTCAAAAAATTAATTAATTAAGTAAGGAAAATAAAATGAATTTAAAAATAAGTACTAGAGACAATTTTACATCCCTCGTTCTATTGGGCCGATTGAAGAAATTCAACTACGGTTTTTATATCTCGAAAGAGCAACTTAGTATATCTATTAGATTTATATATAACATGGTTCTAACATATGTGTTTTTGACACAAAATCGGACTTTTTCGGAAATGATAATGCAAATTTTTTTTCAATATTTCGATTCTATGTATCAAATTATGCCTAAATATCAAATGTTGTAAAATTTCCTGAGAAAATTACGTAGAAATTCGAAAATTTATCTCGGCTTTTTTTAGCTTTCGAAAAAATAATTGACTTGACGAAACCCTTAATTTTCGGTAATCTACTTCACTTTTCCTTTTCTCGTAGCTGAAGTACTGTTGCGAAGTCATGCAATAAGGCGTGCGGCACTCGGTTGTACCCTTTCCAGTTTTTGAAGATTTATATCGGAGGTGGCATGATAGATCTGAAAACCATATTCAAGAATCGGTCTTATAAGACAGATATCAGCTGTCTTTAGGGTTTTGGCGTCAGCACTCCAGTTGCAGCCAGAAATAAATTTCAAAATATTCAGTCTCTTTCTAGCCCAAGTTGCCATTAGATCGATGTGCTTGTTGCGCGTGATTTCCGAGTCCTGAGTCACAAAACTGAGATATTTGGGATTCCTCTCAGACTGTAAAAAGAGGTGACCATTTAGGGAAATTTTTGGACTGTAACTATATAGCTGTCTGTTTGTTGTAAAGAACCCAGTTATAGATTTAAGAGGACTTAAACTAAGTTTTTGATCTCTAGTAAAGTCCTGAATTTTCCGAATTGAATTGTTTATGCTGGATTGGAGACTGACCATGTTTGGAACACTACACCAAAGTGCAATGTCATCAGCAAGTAAATCAGTTTCATAATTACGAGTAGTAACAAAAAAAATCGACGCACCAAGAATGAATCATCCGATTGCTTTGAAATTTCGTATGCATAAACGTTTTGACAAAATATGCAAATGGTTAAAATTTGGTGTCCAGTGAAACAATAGTGCGATCTCCAGCGCATCGGATTTGCGCATCCAGCAGATGTATATAAGGAGCTGTTTTTGAACTGTTGTTAAAAATTTCTGTTGCATTGCGATTTAGGATACCTTTCAACGACTGAAAAAATGCCTCGCCGCAGGATTCGAGCTCATTACGAGCAACTTCAGAGTTTGAAAGTGGTCGTATCATTGGTTTGAAAGAGGCATGTTGGGCAAATCGGAGAATCGCTCGTCATATAAGTCGAAGCGATTGGAAGATGCTGGCAAGAATGGGTGTACAATGGCAGATTTCAACGTTATGATGGTTGCGGTCGACCTAGGGCCACAGCAGATCCGGAGGACAGAGTGATTGTCAGATCAGCTGTCACAGCACCTGATTAATCGTTACCAACCATCAGACACACTAATGTCCACCATGACCATTCACAGATGGCTGATGCAGTGAAATCCACGCTCGTACTGACCGTTACGCCACCAACTACTCACGCCTGCGTACTGTCGAGCCAAATTACAGAGATGATTCGCTCGATCAGGTTGGAATGATGCTGACTGGGGATGTGTGGTCTTTAGCGACGAATCTCGCTTCCAACTGCGTCGTGACGATCATCAAAGTCGTGTCTGGAGACGCCAAGAGCAGCGTGTCGATTCTGCTTTTACTATTGCACGCCACACAAGCCCTCAACCAGGAGTTATGGTCTAGGGTACCATTTTCCTTGATAGGCGGACCCCTTTGGTCGTCATTAGAGACACACTTAAGTACAGCGGTATGTCAATGACATTCTGAGACTTGTTTTGCTGCCGTTCCTTTTGCAGTACCCTGGCTTTATTTTTCAGCAACATAATGCCAGACCACATACGGACATGTTCCTGTGAACTGTCTTACAGCTTATCAAACATTTCTTTGGCCAGCCAGATCGCCAGATCTCTCTCCCATCGATCATGTCTGCGATATGATGGGAAGGCGACTGCATCTACCAGGGAATGTTGATGACCTAGCCCGACAATTGGAATAAATTTGGCAAGAAATACCGCAGGAGACCATCGGGGAGCTTTATCAGTCCATGCCGCACCGTCTAGCAGCTTGTATACAGGCTAGAGGTGGGTAAACACATTATTGAGCTCGTTACTTTGTAACTATGTAACTTTGAAATGAATCATTAAATTGTTCTGAAATTTGAATCATTTTCTAATCTGTACATAATCTTCATATTCACCAATTTTTGTCTCGATCGGATGACTCTTTCTAAGTGCGGCGATTTTTTTGTTATAGAGTTATAATGCAAAGAAGATGGGACTCAAACCAAAGCCCTAAGGGATCCCTTGTTTTGATCGGTATCTACCAGAGAGAGCACCATTATATTAAACACTGAAAACTCAATTTTTAAGAAAATCGTCGATCCATAAAAGAGCCCTCCCATCGATAGCAAAATTTTTATATAATTTACTGATTAATCTATTCTTCCGTACTCTGTCAAAAAGCCTTGTTCAAATTCAGAAGAGCTGCTATAGTATGATTAGCGGGATTTTTATTATGAGCATCTCTCATATGTTGAGTAAATACAGTATCTGGTCTTGAGCACTATGTCCTTTTTTAACCATATTGTTCTATTGGTAGAAGATTATTAATTGCCAAGTGATAGCTAGTGCGATTCAATATAGTTTCTCAAAAATCTTGCAGGTAAAGTTTGTCAAGGCAACAGGTGTGTAGCTGTCCGGAGTACCAGCTGGTTTATAGACTTCTAATAGAAACCATAGTAGCTCTTTCCCATACCATTATTCCAGATTTGATTAAATATATTAAATAATTCTTGTTTACTAAAAGAACTAATACGTGTAATCATCAGTTCGTGCAATCGATCAGAGCCAGGAAACTGCTTAACGTCAGGTTGCTTTAAAGCTGTTTCCAGTTCTTCAAGGTCAAAAAAGTCACTAAACAGCGGGTTCATTGACTTAACTTTACGACAATGATGAGCTATATTTCTAGCTTTAACGGCTACATTTACTGTCCTCCTTCATAAAATCAAGCTCGCTTTCTCGACTGTAATGCTTTTCAAGTACATCAGTTGATTCTTGGTCATTCAAAGACAAATATTTGTCATCAACAAAGTCAGTCTTCTAGCTTCGGGTGCTCGGAGTACTAGTTATAATCGAAGCTGCTCATTCTCTTATCCATGATTAGTTAGTTTTAATTTCTTAAAATATGATTCATATTTTAGTCAAATATTTTGTTTCTAAAATCGCAAGATTCAAATAGAATAAGATTTAAAAAGTTTTAAAGTAAAAAATATACTAAATTTTATGCAAAAAATAAATTTTTCTTCTTAATGCCATGTCGTTTTTCCATTATGGCAGAGCTTTCCTTAAAATTTGCAGGAGTATTGATTTCTATTCCTCTTCTACTACTTCTCAGAGACCATCAATCGTGTTAGGTTTTCCCTAAACAGCTCATTCTAAAAGAAATAGATCTTTTCAAGAAACCAAAGACACAATGGTCTATAGGTGAAATATCAGGGGACTTTGCTGGAATACATCGAACACACATATAAAGTGTATATATGTAGTGCATATATCAGTCTTCAATTTTTCAAGGAATGCAGTGCTACTTTTCAAAGTATTTCTTCTGTAAATATCGCACACAAAACTTTCTCTTGATAATATGCTGAGCTGATTTTAACACTTTTTTCCTCACTCTTCTTATTTTTAATTTCCCATTGTAAGAGAATCCTGCGACAGTGATAAACACTTTACTGAAACTTTCTTTGAATTGACGGGATCAGGTTTGCACAATTTTTTCTCTTCGTTTTCGATAATAAATAGACCTCTTTTTGTTGCTGTCATTTAGGTAAATCCATGCTTCATCAAGGCTCAAGTGTATTTCAATGTATCTTCTGCTAAATAGCTTTCGTACAGGGTTCTATAAACTGGCTTGCATTGAGCCACATGTCTCTGCAAAATTTGGTGAATATTTATTTTTTTAGCATTTTAAATTGTAAATCTTGCTTTATTATTTTATTTATTGTTGCTATAGATGTATTTAAAAACTTTGATTTTTGCGTCAGCGGATTTTAACACAGTGACAGTTTTTACCTTTCTAAATAAGAATATGGCTTATTTTGCACTTCGAAATTTTATTACCAAGAATTTCGCAATGTTCTTGAAGTATGGAATAAGAATATTTCTCTTCAAAAAGCGCAAAAACTTATTCTTCAATCGACGTCTTGTTTACAAGCGATATTTTAAAAGAAGAGTAAATTTAAAAATAAATAAACATATTCTTCATTTCAAATAATAATTTGTTGCCAGAAATTTTTACTCTGAAACATTTTCTTTTTTTTTTTAATTCTTTATCAAATTCGTTCTAAAAATGTGTAAACTCCTTCTGAACCATTCAAATTTTGGTTTTTAAGACTATGTGTGCCTGTGAAAGTCAGTTGTATGGAATTACCTTAACACATTATTCTTCCAATTTTGCTTTGTAATTCTCTTCTAGTTCTGTTGTATAATGTTAATTCTACACTACGAGGACAAGCAGAAAGAAGGAAAAAAATACTTTGTAATAATTATGTCAATAATTCAGTAACAGCAACTTTCTGTTACTGAAATTGAATGAATTTCTTCACTTTTAAACCCCACTAATCTGTGGATTTGTGGATTTCAGCATTTGCAGTTATCAATCAGATCTGTATTAGATTTATTTGATATGTTTTTTATTCTGTATTTTCTTATGCATTTAATTACCATTTTAACTATATCTTATCCCACTAATTTTACCTCCACTTTTCAATAACAAAATGAAATGGAAAAATTGGGTCTATAAATAACTTTTAATCCTTAATTTTTTAATGTTAAAGCACCACTCCATAAGTAATGGCTCAGGTACGAATCTTACTTTTTCTATAATACTTTTTCTTGATTTGGTTTTCTGTTGTAATTTGAAAATATTAAAGTTTGTGTATTTTACACAGTTTTATCGGCATTTCTGATTCATTATGTTATATATACTTCCATGCCCATATGTTGGTTATATTCAGTTTGATAAATCTTCTGATGCATTTGGCATCTAGACATAAAGATAAAAATACAGGAGTGTGATGATCCTAAATAATTAGTCCCAGATTAATGTCTTTTGAGGTAAAGAAGAAGAAAATTATCCACTTAAAAAGGATTGAATAAAGTTAGAAGCTTGAAATACCTTGATCTCATTCTTCGAACATGGGAACTTACGTATGATTATAAAGTAAAAATTTATTCTATCTTCTTAAGTTATATGTCTCAATTTAAAATTTTTCCATATTTTTTAGTACTTAATTTGCGTGAATTCCCATATATGATAAATGCTTTTAAGCAGTTCTTCTGTAGTAAAGAAGTAGTACAAGAACGGGAGAGTCTTAAACTGTTCAAAAATTTTGCGCATTGAGCTGCAAAAATAAATTTAAAAATAAGCAAAAAGAGAAAAGTTGTAAAGGCAATCGCCTAAAAGTAAATTTGATACCTACGTTCCAGAGTTTAAAAAACTTTAACAATAATAATTACTCAAAAGTAAAAGGTAAAATGTATGTAATGTTGGTATTCAAGAATTTCAACATTTAAAATTTTAACACGTAAAAAATAAAAACCATTTTAAGTACAAACAAAATTAAAGTAAAATACCAGAAAAAATTACAAAGAATGGCAGTAAATGGCAATTTAGTCTAGCTCGTGTTTGTTACGGACTTATCAAGGGAAAAGCGCAACAATCTCGGGCATAGCTAAACTCCATTGTCAAACTACAGTAATTGAGACAGAAGCGAAAAAACATTAACAGATAAAAATAGATAAAAATCTGCATAATACAGTTTGTCTCAATTCTTATTGTTTCTTTTCCCGTCGCCCTGCCATAAATTTAAAATCAAAACACTATTGAAAAAACTATACCAAAAATTTAGAAGGTGAATTTACAAATAAACATAAAAAGCCAATTAGGCGTTAGTAAAAAAATACATAATTTTAAGGGAGATCCCAATGAGCTAGAAGAATTAAACTTAAACCCGAAAAAATTAAAATTAAAACTCAAGTGTCTTGTTAAGACCAAAATCATTAAAAAATGTGAGAAAAAAAGAACTAACCTGGAACCTAAGCTGAAGCTGCAACAAATAAAAATGAGTTAAATAAGCTGAAAGATGTTGCCAGAATTAGAATTCTAAAAAAGTAAGCAACGAGAACAGAATTTGAAGAAAACCAATAAGGTGAAGCTTGGAAATTAGGGGTATGAAAACGTCATGCTGCTTAACCATTGAATTGTCACGGCCAGTGTGGAAATCTGGACAGAGGGGAGGGAGGGCATACAGGGGAAACTTTGAAGGTCGAAGATAGAAGCTTTTCAACGAAATGGCGTCCAGTTCAGTGCTGATTCACGCAAATAATACTAGAATGTGAAGAAAAAAATGGCTAAACTAAGCAAATGTAAAATCTGGCCTGAAAGCAGTGGAAATTGGGAAAAAAGCATGATTTGTTAGAAAAAGTCGTAATTCTTCTTGCTAGAGGGCTTAAAAATGATTGGAAACGAAAAAGGCCCTCAAAATTAGTAACAGAAAAGCAAGGCCAGATATCAGTAATATTAAATTTTAATTTAATAATTAAACTGAAATGCTGTTCAAATTTAAGAGAGTATAAAAGGAGTAGTAAAAAGAACATATTTTACATTTTTACATTAAATCACCTGAATTAGCCATCCATCATCTACCTTCCCTTGGGATTTAAGTAAAAAATTTTAAGTATATATATATCATTATATGCTTAAGAGCCAAAACGTTATGACCACCTACTCAATAAGACGTTGCACCTCTGGTCTGCAAAACAGCTGCAACTCGACTCAAGTTCATGAGAGATGGATGCCACAAGTTCTTGGTAGATGACGGGAGATAGGTTGTACCAAATGTCTAAGCAGCGGTCATAAGTCGAGATATTCCGACATGGTGGTGTTTGAGCTCTGAGCTGCAGTTCCATATATCCCAAATATGCTCTGTCAGCTTAAAATCCGACAAATTAGGTGCTCAGGACATTTACTGGAATTCATCCTTATGCTCCTCGAACCACTCCAACACAATTCGAGCCTTGTGACATGAAGCGTTGTCCTTCTGGAAGATTCCATTTCTAGTTCGGAAGATGCCATGTAAGAGTGCGCAGTTATGTTCAGATAGTCTGCAGTTTCATGTTCTATTCTACCACAACTAAGGGTCTCAGAACCTCTCATGAAAACAACCCCTAAAACATAATATCGCCACCACCAGCCTCTGTATGACCTGCTGTACAGCAACTGTTCTCTTGGAAGGCGGCGTACCCTGACACGACTATCGACGTGATGAATGAGAAATCATGATTTATCCAACCAAGCAACTATCTTTCACTTATCCATGGTCCAGTCTCGATGTTCCCGGGCCCCACTGTAGGCGTAGTTGACAACGACGCTTAGTCAACACGTTTTTACAACACGAGTGGGACGTCTGCTGCGTAGTCCCACATCCAAAGTGTCCATTGAATTGTGTGTTTCGAACAGTATCTACTGAACTGTGTGATTTTGCACCTGCACTGTATTGGGCCGTCAGCTGAGCCACTGTCTGGTAGTGATTTTGCTGTACCAAGCGGATAGTCTCCGACGTCCTTTTGTTTTGATGATGAGAGGGCATCTAGCACCTTGGCGTCTATTGCCGGATTGACCGTCCTTTATCCACTTTGCATAAATACTAACAACGGCAGATCGTGAACAACCTACCAGTCATGGCTAGTTAAAGAAATTCAGTTTAAAAATTCTCAACTATATTAAAATATTAATGAATAGTTTAAACTCAGTCTTGGCGTGATAAATATAGCCACATTTTAAAATTATTGTCATTGTCTGTTAATCAAATTTATTTATATTATTAGCCTGTGATATTAAAATTTTGTTTAGAACTTTCTGATGGGTAAGCTTTTGAAACTACAAGTATGAACTTGAAAGATTTGCTAAGAAATTTATTTCCAGTTGCTTTCAGCTGACAGTGCTCTTAACTCAACACCCTTGATCTCATAACATAATGATTTGAATTCTGAATTATTATATGGTGAATATTATATTATATTCAAATGTTAATGCAAAGTCTGAACTCCAGAGAGTATGTCAAGACATTATTATTATTATTAACTTATCAATAAACAAATCATCTTCTATGTATGTGCACCAGTCTGTGTTTCTCTGTTTCTCTGTTTAGGTTGAACACTTATGATGCCAGAAAATTCTGATTTCCACTAGCATAACATTAAAAATAGAAGCAAAACTGAAATATATATTCATTAAAATTTTGCAGTACACACCATGGGGTTTCACTGCACATATATAAAAACATGTTGATTGGAAAATGCTGTATATTAATATATATTTACTGATATATTTTACATATAATAAAATGTATAATATGTATAATAAATCTTCCTTATGAAAATAATATCTGAGTAAGTAACTCTGTGATATGAATATCAGATGAAAAGTATAACATTTATAAAATTTTTATAAATACCAAAAAGTGTAATTGAGGATAATAAGCAAATATTTCTTTTTTACACTTAACTAGAATCTTGCTACTTAAGATATTATAATCACTTTATTTAAGATAATACAAATGACCAGTTTTATGTCATAACAATTATTATACTGATATCATTCACATGTCATAGTTAAAATTTAAATGTATAATTTTAACAGAATATGTGCCGGAGAAGGATTTAGTGTATTTTCTAGTGATAATGGAATTTTGATGACTTGCGGGAATGGATCCCAAGGATGTCTTGGCCATGGTGATTGGAATATGTGTATCAAACCAAAGCTAATAGAAAAATTATTAAGGTATGTTTCATTCTTAATTTTTTTAACATTATGTTTCATCCTTGGAAGCCTGTGAAGTAAAATGATTACTTAAACTTCAGAAAGATACATTTATTGATATTAAAATAATTGCAAGTTTTGAGAGAAAGATAAAAAAAATTCCTTTAATTTTGTTCAGTTTGAAAGATTTGTCCATCTTTTGCTGTGTTCTGTAGTTATCTTAATTTGCGTTTTTTAAAAAATTAAAATAATTGGTAATATTTATTAGAAATTCCTGTTGAAATATTGGTCATGAATTTTAGAAATTATAATAAATAGTGAATTAGTTATTATAATAAAGGGTGAATAAATTAGAAATTATAATAATACTTTTAGATTATTTTGCTGTCATTCCTGAAGAAAGACTAGTATCAAAAGAACAGAATTAATGTGTTATTGCATTGTAAAAAGGAGTCATAGTAATAGAATATGGAAAGCTTACTCAAGAGGAACTTGTTATTCTACCTTTTAAAAGCTCATAAAACTTACCTGCGAATGTTCACAACGTGTAATAAACAAAAATTAGGTCTAATTCTTTCTTGTAATTGCCAAAAGAATTTTTTTTTAAATTTAAAAATCTTCTTTAATTTTAAAGTCAGGAAAGAATGATCTTTTTTGGAATTACTTCACAAGTCTCTGTGACTTAAATTAAATGATATGAAATTAAAGGTATTGACATTTATAAACAAAATTTTGTGTGTAACTAAGTATTGATTCCATTTTCATAATTTAAGTCCCAAAATAATTTTAGGAAATAAGTAAAATTCAAAGATGGATTTTCTATGCCCTTGCAGCTTTTCATTTTCAAAGAAATAATTAGAATATTCAGAAGCAGACTATATAAACTCATAAATTATTAGTCCAAAGGGATTTAGTCCTGAAGGACTATTACTTTCGTTTTGCGATTTTGCATCGGAAACACAAAAACGGCGTATCACTTTTCAAATTGTTGCCACTAAATGTTATCGCTCTGCATTAAATTTTAAAAAATGAAAAATCTGCATAAATGTATGCATGTTTTTTTTGTTTTTTTTTTTTGACGTAGCTTTCTCTTCAAAAATCGTCTGCGTGCGTTGCACGGGAAAATAAAAAGGAATTTTAATTACAGTTCTAAATAAATAGCCAAATAAATGTGAAATTCGTAACAATATTCTCTAAAACTTTAACGAATTTTTCATTAACAAACTCAAAGATTTCAAAGCCAGCAATACCAACATTGTACAGAAAAACATTTTTATCTACGGCGCGTGAGAGCGTGTACCGAAATTTCTAAAGATATGCTCAATTTAAAATTATTTTGCGATATTGCTGTTGAACTGAATTTTGTGGTTTAAGTGCGAAGAACATGGTATTTAACAAATAAAGGTAACACACAAAATGTTAAATAAACGTCCCTTTGGACGTAATTTAAAATCTGAAACATTTCAGATTTTTTTTTGTGTGTTTTTTTTTAATGTATTATTTTATACATTTTACGTTTTTATGAGATAAAAGAAGCATATACTTTTAATGGCTTTTTTCAATCACTGCAGTTTGATTTTTTCTGTATAATATTTTTTATTGTTTTCTAATTTTAAGAGTTAATATTTTGTAGTACAGTAACGTGTCATGGAATTAGGGATGCCTCATTAGTAATGAGTGTCTGCTCCTTTGGCCATGATAATGGCTGAAGCGCAATGTGACATGGGTTTGACAAGTTATGGAAGTGCGCTTGGCAAACGTTTTCTAGAATTTACCATAATTCAATTAAGGATACTGTTGGTGCATAATATACTTGTGTGTCTTTTCCAAAATATCCCAAAGGTATTCAATGGGATTTATGTCCAGGCTTCTTTGTGACAATTTCTGCAGGAAGAATTCAATAAAACGCTTTTTAGACCAGGTATTTATAATTGGGATCTGCCATAGGAGAAGGTGTCCTGTTTGTATACTTCATTTCCATCTGGATGGCAGAAAAACTTAAAAAAGATCATCCAGCAGATGTATGTCTTAGATGCTGCATGAAAATGCTGAGAATGCATGAGAATGCTGGTACAAGTACTCCAGAGCATCACTGAGCTGCTTGTAGTGTTCTAACGTTAGCTGTGCAATTGGTATCATTTTCTTAGCCTACCATCAGCATGACCCAATCAGAATTGAAACTTATGACTCCATGTTACTTGCTTCCAGTCATCAATGGTTCAGTTAAGCCCCGTTCACTTGCAACGCTCCTTCGCACAGCTGCCGTTAGCAAGAGGAGAAAAAGGAGACGGGAAGGAGTTTTACTTTTAGGACCCGTTCAGAAGACCGCCGTCTTCCTTCCCTTTACAGATACGCCACTGTGCGAATTGTTTGATTTCTAATAGTGTTTACAAATTTTTAACGTTGTTTGTGTTGTTAATTTCGTAATCAGTACTTCCGCAATTGGAACGGGAACTTTCGTAATGGTTCCTGAAAAATTCGTGCATTATAATTTTTATAATTATAATTATTATTATTTTATAGGCTTTTATTTAGCTCACTCTTGGTCTTGTCGCTATGATTAAAAGATGGTCATCGATTTTAAATTGTTTCCCGATAAGAATCGAATTCAAACTTTGCACATATACTGCTTTTGGATGTGGAGGCACAATTTTGATTTTTAGAGGGTTAGATTTTTTTTTTTTTCAAGTTTTTCTTCTTTAAAGTTGAAACGATTTTTTGGAAGTATTTGCGTTAAATAAACTGAGAATCTCAGAACATTTACTCTTTGTACCATAAGACACAGTGGGAAAAAAATTTTACCTTTTTTTTT